>NJDD01000406.1:31765-41915 GCA_002245505.1 Calephelis nemesis
AACCAAAGCTTGTTATTGTAAAAAAATAATATTAGTGGCATACTTTAATGTGGTTGTGATTCAGAAGACTTTAAAAATATAATATATAAAAATATAATTTCTGGATCTTCAATTTTTTAATAAAAATAAACGTTATTTTTTGTTACGCTCGGGATTGGACATGTGCCCGGTTGGCGATAGGCTTGCCACGTATCACATTATGGGATTTAGTGGCTTTGGCTAGTCGTGGGTGTCCTGGTAGTGTCTATGCCTACCTCTTCGGGGATATTATGGTCGTGAAGATACTGTCTGTGATTAACACTGTAACATGTAACTAGGTATTTTATTGAATCAGCCGCTACTTTGTGGAAACCCATTATAACAGATGTAAAATAAGCCTTTATTTTAACAATTAAAAAAGATATAAACAATAAAAAAAAATCTCTTTTAACAATATTAATAACTATTGTATAGAGAATTTAAAAAAAAGATTACTTTAACATTATGTTTTTCTTTAATATATTTTTCATGGGTCGAAAGTACCCAAATTTAAGATTTTTCAAACTTTTAAAAATTCATATCTTTAAAAATATTAACTTTGTCGTGAAAAGTCATAGGATATATTTTATTGGTATTTTAATAAAGAATATAAAAAAAAATTGTTCGGTTGAAAAATAACAATTCCTTGCAATTGTTTAAACAATTTCGGTTTAAACAATATGGCACCAGGTGGCGCCCTGGCAACATGCATTTATATCATTAGGAGGGCAATTTGAAGAGGATCGCATAAAAAAATTGGGGTGGAATAGTTTTCGGTACTCATGCGCCGATTCCTCCTAGTCTATTAGTAGTACTGACATTATACCGAGAAGGATCGCTGAATTAGTGCCATTAATCAAATGAGTTGCCAAACCTCTTAAACTCTATTTCGGTGCTAGACAGAGAAACCGACGTTGCTTGATTTTCACAGGCTGTGTTTCAAAGTCACAACTTACTAACAATTAGGAAATTTAACTTAGGAGTAGTCATTTCTTGACTAGGAGAGGTACGAGTTGATTAGGAGAGTTAGACGTTATATATTTTGGGGAAATCGCCGATATCGCCCAGGGCGGCAAAGTCCCTAGGGCCGTGTCTGTGTATAGGTATATTATTATACTCTTTAGATGGTATGATACAACTGTGACCTATAAACTCCGTTTATGTTACATGTGTGTCGCTGTCCTGTGGTCGGTAGGTATTGTACGCCTATTTTCAAGTCTACGTGCACTGAGAAATTTATAAATGATTTTCGATAGCTGGGGTTCGTTGACAGTGTTTAGCTTTATGCACCGAACAACATTGTGTTCTCTTGACACCAAAATTGATTTTAGAATTCAAAAAAAAAACGATTTTAGTTATATACGCGTATAATATTTTTGATTCACCCGTACTGCACCTCTGTAAGGTATAGAAAGGTTACAAAGGAAGTATAAGGAATAAATCAGTATAAATACCATACGCCAATTGTAATAATATTATTTTAGAAAAACAACCAGTTCAAACATTTTGAACTTTAGCATTCATCGAAATGAAAATAACAGTTTTCACTGTTTTTCTCATAAGCTTACAAATTGTCGAGGGAAGAGGTCAATTGACGATAGACTTTGTAAGAAGTTACATAATAAATGAAAATAAGCCAACTGTTTTATATAGCAATTATTTGTGCTGGTCTGCAGGTAGTCAAATATTTTACTGAATTATTTTTTTAGTTTATGTATATAAACTCTTTCCTGAGTAGAAAATGTGCGATCAGGGAGATTAAGTAACGTAAGTTCTTAAACCAGTATTATTTCAATAATACTAATTGCTATCGGAGAAAGCCAACCTGATGTCGTACATCATAAAGTTGCTTATAAAAGCGAACATTTAACAAGATGGAAGTAATACTGCTTTAAGCGTTCATGGAGGAGTGAAGAAGGAATAGTATTATATTATTTTAAGCACAGTAAAACTGTAGAATACGCGAATTTGATTTCAATATAAAGTCGCCCTAGTACACAAAAAAAAAAATAGTTTTCGGCTCAATTTCCCTGGGACTCCGACATCAGATTAGATCGAGACTAGGTGACAATGAGACCATCTTGAAAGTACGATCTATATAATAATAAAAATAATGTTTAAAATCGCTTCGCAAATGAAGGAGACATAGATTAACATACAGACATATATTTATAGGAATAGACCCTCCTTCTTTTTTAAAGGTTACAAATAAAAATTTCAATAGAACCAATAGAACGGAAAGTCGAATGTGTTTAAGTAGGAAGATTTTGTGCCTGTGAAATGTAAAAGCATTCAAAGCATTCGCTTTATGTTTTCGATACCATAATAACACTTTTTTGCACTAACCTACTGAGTTCCGTTAAGGAAAATAGTATCCTAGTACCAAGTTAAAGGTAGTCAGTAAACTTGCACTTACCTACATGAGGCTTACTTGCACTTACCTACCTACATCTGGGCCGCAGGAGAGTGAGGCACCTATAACATCTGAGGCTTCTAAAAGCTACGGTTGTCTCTTACAAATTCGTGTAGGCTGTTTTCTCTTGTCTTTCGCTTATAAATAAAAATGAAAAGTTGGTAATTTACCTTATTCATTGCATCACGCATGAACAGATAGATCGATTTTGTTTAAGTATTCTTTTTTGTTGTGTTAGGACATAGGTCCTGACTGTATCTAACACAACAAAATTCATATAAAAAAAACAACATTCACAGTTAGGACAGGACAACGTTTGTCTGCTCAGCTAGTAACATAAGATATGACTTTGCTGGAATAAACTTCTTGAGGTAGGTACTACTTAAGTCCCATTATCCACAGCTACTAAAGATAACTTTTAGTAATTATAATTTTATATAATTTATTTTTGTCTGATCATCGCATCACGCCTGAACGGATAGACTAGTTTTGCTAATTATTTTTTTGTTGCGTTAGCTATTTTCAGGAGAATTATTTATAAAAGAAAAACCGGGGAAATCGCAGGAATGGTGGCAAGAACAATGCTTTAATCCATAAAAACTGTTCGCTTACAAAGTTCGCCAGGTCACCCGAAACATAATATAATAACTAATGTCTGGTTCAATCCAGAATTTTGGTATTAGATAAATAAAAGAATATTTAATCTGAGCTCGAAAAATATCTAAATAAAAAATACTTACCTGATCTGAAAAATTAAATATCCTAAATGTTAGTTGGACTCAAATTTGAATTTGTTTTGAATTGAACGTGAATTAGTTGTATTTGAATTTATTTAGGTAACGATTGATCATTTCTTAATCTGTTGTTTGTAACCCATGAAACACATAGTTTATCTTTTAGGGTGTGAACACTGCCTATTAAACTACACATTTTGCTATATATAGTTGTATTTGGATTGGATTTAAATTAATTTTGGTCACTACCAAATTGATCATTTCCTAAATTGAAAGACATAATTTATCTTTTAGGGTGTGGACACTGCCTAATTAAACTAGACATTTTGCTATGTACACCTACCTATCTTATTTCGTGGAATTGGTTCGCTCATCAGCGATTTTCAAATCGATCGATAGCCACTTTATGTTTGAAACATTGCACCTAACATATTTTTCTTTGTAGATGAACAAACCCATCTTTTGAAATCACTATCAGATTTCGGAATTCGTTCCAGCTCAGTGTTCAAAAATGTGACTTTGTTTCGACACCATGTATTGTTTCTAGTCGATTTAAGATGTCTGAGAAAATCTTTAGCAGCTGTAAGTCACTAATTATTAGATAAAGCAAACTTGCTAACATGAGCCCGGTTTCCTGGTTTTTGAGAGTTATTTTAGTCGTAGCACATTTCCATCCTTGAGACAAATATTCAAATATTTTTAATTAAATAATGTTAGTGTGATAATGAACATGATAGTGTTGTACCCTGTCATTATGGACTTGTGTGACAAGTAATACTTAACACATGATAGAGAGAATAATAAAAATATGATATGCAGTTAACAAGAAATTATTTTTAATTTAATGATTTCGAAATATTTCAGTGTCAATTTAAAAATATCACTCTAGGGATAGTTCAGAGTAGTAGGTACTAGCAAATGTTACGAAAACTTTTTTTTATGACATTGGAAGGCAAACAAGCAGACGGATTTCCTGATGGTAGGAAATTCACGCCGCCTAGAGACACCAAAGGTGGTAATGGTGTGTTGCCAACCTTAGGACGGGATGTTAGGCCTCGAGCAAAAGCAAGTTTACCGGCTATCTTACCCTCCAAACCGGAACAAGTCATGACGTTATGGCAGTAGGAATAGGTAAGGCGGTGGTACCAATCCGGATGGGTCGCTGCGAAACTCTACCACCTAGTCAGATGTCACGATGTTAGTAATAAGTATGCTCGCCTTTTACGAGCTGCCTGGTAGGAAGGCAAATGGTCTATTCTGCAAAGCCTGTTTCAAAAATCTAAAGTTTTCCTATAAATTTAGTTACAGTAGAAACTTCACAGTAGAAATTTATAAAAGACTAGCTGCCCGTTCCGGCTTCGCTCGGATGGTAATTTTTTAACCATAAATTCTATCTATCCTATCTCTCAAGTTGGATCGAACTGCACATGGTGTGCGAATTTAATTATAATCGGTTAAGTGGTTTAGGAGTCCATTGAGGACAAACATTGTGATACGAGATTTATATATATTAGGATTGATAACCGACTATGATTTTATTTCATTTTGTTGAAGTTTTTTAGCAAAGATTTCATATATACTATATACCAGGGGTGGGCAAATTCTTTTGACCGCGGGCCGGTAAGTAAAAAAAAAAATCTAGTGGCGGCCCAGTTTATTATAATTAATCTTGAGGCGGGCTGGTTTATTAAAACACCTAAAAATAGCAGCAAATATAAAGATTATAAAACGTTGTATAAAGATACCATTAGGCATTTTTTTAATTTTACAAACCTTTATTAAAATAAAATCTATTTATGAAGTCTTAGCATATGTAATTCGCAATATATATGTTTGAAGTATCGATTCAGTATTTTAATTGTTCAAATCTCAATAGTCTTTTAACAATTCGACCATTAATGTTTTAAGGAGGATCATATTTAAAAAAAAAAAAACTCTCGGCGGGTCGGATTAAAACCTCTCAAGGGCCAGATCCGGCCCGCGGGCCGTAATTTGCCCACCCCTGTACTATACTATTATATGTACGATAATGAAGCTGAAGGTTTGACGTATTACTATTTTCAAAGGCACCTGATCATCTTCGTTCTCCATACCGTTGGCTGGTACTTAAGGACGCCGACATGCAACAATACGAACATCTTTGGAACTTATCTTTGCCGAACGATATCGATTTTGTCTTGGCAGAAGAAAGGAAAGACGGTTTCATCCTCACCGAAAGTAAGTACATGCAGGTACATAATATATTGAAGCAGGTGTTATAATTTTTTTAATTGGTACGAGTAAGATTTCAGACATAAACTTAACTCTTTGGAAGGCAAATAATATCCTATCCTTGTGGTCTAGCAATCCGGCGTCGGACTTGACTTTTTGTCGTCCCGGGTTCGATCCCCGGGTCGGACAACAAAAATAGTAGAAAACACAAATTTTCCATTTTTAATTTTCTTATAAAAATAACATTACCCAAAATTCGATATGCGATATTGGCGAAAGGCTTGCCACCTATCACATTATGGAACTTGGTCTTCGGCTAGTCGTGGATGCCCTGATTGTGTCTCTGCCTACGACATGGTATTGGCCTGAAGATACTTTTTTTTGTAATGCATTGGTGTAAACTACTTTTGTTAGAGTTTAGCGAACAAACACACGACTCCCCCTGATAAGAAACAACCGTGGCCTATAGAAACCATAGATGTTACAGGTGCGTCGATGTCCTGAAGCCTATAAGCCTATTGAGCAAGTTTACCGGACACCCTATCCTCTATGTGTTAAGTCTTACGTGCAAGTGTACTACCACCCCCGGACGGAATACAACAGTAAAAACGGTGACTGTGGCGGCAGGAATAGCAAAGGCGGTGGATCCCTTCGAGTTGTTGCATAATCTATAATCAGTTGTTGGTAATTTATTTTATTATGAGCTATTAGACAAGGAGGCAGAACAATGCCCGGTTCCTTTAATATATGAAAAATAATTCATAAATTTAACTATTCGTTACGCTACTTATATTTTTAAAAATTGTTCAGAGTTATGGATAGCGCCCAGTTGGACGGGCCGCATCGCAGCGCAATAATCCGCCTAGCCGCCGCCTTGCATACATTTTGTATGGAGCAACGCCCACTGGGCCGGGCCGCATTGGGGCGGATTATTGCGCGGCGGATTTCCGCGAGGCACCCCGCGCTCGTACCGCGATGCGGCCCACAATGACCAAGGATCCTGATATTACTGTTAAGAAAAGAGCACTATGGTATTTTAACGATAACGTTTTGTACGACAACTACTAGAGGCGCCACTTTCCATACTTGAAGATCGTATGACAACTACTAGATGGCGCAACTTTTCATACTTGACGATTTTAACGTCGAGTGGCCTCTCTATTTCGTTGCTCTACTTTGGTACTGAGTAACAAAAATCCGCGCCGATGCGATGCGGCCCGGCCCGCATCAGAATGTTTTGCAATGCGATGCGGCCCGGGCCCGAAACGCTCTGCGCCGTCAGCAGTGGGCGCTATCCTTTAACCGTCGAAAACAAGCAACCTTTGTTAGCAATCTTACTAATCTTACAATACTACCATCCGTAATGAACACCTCTCGGTGTTGATTACGGATGGTTTCTTGAATATAGGAACAATTTGGTGTCAATATCCATAAAAATGTGATTATTTTACAGTATTTAAAATATTTTCAAACGGAACTACACAAGTTAGGCCAAGGGGTTGCTACAATGGAAGCTTTGTCGATACACGAGTTGACAGAGAACTGTTCCGTCGAAGGCGCAACCTGATGAGGCATCCCTTGACCATGTCCAACGCCATACTGGACAGCAACACAACCATGTACCACCTTCTACAAGAAGATAGATCGTATGTTAATCTTATAGTAGTATTTTTTAAGTTGTAAGATGGCAAACAGACACCATAGATGTAGGTGCGTCGCTCTCTTGTGGGCTAGGTGATGGGTCAATTGTGCAAGTATCTGGTACTCTCAAGACCGGAACATAATACTGTCATTATGGCGGCAGGAATTTCTATCCGGACAAGTTGCTTCTGCCACTGTCATGTTGGTAATGAGTAATGACCTATTCCGAGCTGCTTGGTAGGAAGGTCTATTTGACACAAAAGTCCTGTACCAATAAGGGAAGGAAAGATTAAAAGTAGCTAAAATCGCATTCTTCTTTTACTGTAATGAGAAATATTTAGGGCTTCTTATTTTTAAGCTCCGACGGCAAAAAGAGGGCTGTTATGAGTTTGACATGTGCGTGTTTGTCTGTAGTACAAACTTTTGGACGGAGGAACGGTTTTCGATGCACATTTTTTGTTGACGCATTAAACTGACGTGATCGAAATGGTTCTTATTTCTAACCTACATTTAATTACATCATCAGGAATCATTGTTTTTATTTTTATTTTTGGATAATTTGTAATGACTGACAAATATACAATGCGAATGTAAGTGGATGTAGGTGCCTTAGAGACCAAGGACATTCCACTATCAAATCGCACGGGTTTTGCCAATGGTGGTGTTAAGAGTCTCCGGAACCGGCGTGTTTGTATGAAGAGTATTATATAATGTATTATTTAAAGATTTTATAAAACTTCAGATTGTTGCAATATGACGCAGACACTAAGCTCAATTGGGTAGTATTTCACTTGATAGCACAGATGTTAAATGCCTCAACTCAACATGTATTCAGCCAAGGTTATGGATACAAAAGTAACGGAAAGTGGACGGGAACTATACGCAATATTCAAGATGGAAAAGCAGACATGGGTAGGCTTAGGAGCATATTTGTAATATGTAGTTATAACACATTCATAGCTAAGTTTTCTTTAAGTATAGTAAAAAGATTTGAAACTGACCTTTGGTTGCCAGGGTCTTAAGATTGATGTATAAGTCTTGGCTACACTGTTATCCGGACTTCGGAATGAAATGCGACGGTGCCAAAAACTACCGTAATAGCCCCAGAAATAGATAAAGCGGTGCATCCTTACACGGGCAAAATTCTGGACAGTATTCTACCACTAGTGATCTTGTCGAGAAGGACTCACCTTACTTCATACGAGTTGCTATAGAGGATGACAGACGGTCTAACCACAATAGAGCTAGACCACCAAAAATATGGAAAAATCCATCCATCCATCCATCCATCCACAAGTATTTTAATAATTATTTTACTTTTATTTTTTGTGAGATATCAGCGAACAAGCACTTGGATCTCCTGAAGAAGAAGAAGAACATTTGGGTCTGTAGATACCATTAATGTTATAGGTGCGTCTCTGCTCTGTGGCCGAATTGTTAGGTCTATTGTCCAAATCTACCGGCTACCCTACCCCCCGGGCCGTAGTCTTTCAGTCATATGGCGCCTATTCCTGACGAGGCGGTGGATTTCTACCGCTTAAGTTGTTGCACAGCACTCTACCGACACTAGTGGTCTTATTGGTAACGATATGTGTAACCTATGCTCGCCTCTTACGAGCTTCCAGGTAGAGAAGCAGATAGTCTGTTCTATACATCGGATCTTGACCAGCACGGGGAAAATTTGATGTTGTATGCGTATTAATCATAGTCGTATTTCAGGTACCGGTTGCTTCATTACCAAAGAGCGGTTGGATATAGTTGTCTTTACCGATTTTATTGCGCATATGGAAGTCAAATTCTTATTCCGTCAGCCTCCACTCTCTTACGTCTCTAATATATTCACCCTGCCTTTCACTTTGGATGTCTGGCTGGCTATCCTGCTCTTTGTTATTGTTTCTAGTGTCGTCGTATATTTAGCTGGAAAATGGGAGGCCTCGTGTTATAAGGTTTGTGATTGCCGTGATTATTTTGTGCGATAAGATAGCTTTTACCCTCAGGGATAAGATAAGCTGGTAAGAGTCAGCCGTGTCCTTTAGACCCCATAAATGGTGTAGTTGCCACTCTACCCTTGTGCTGTAGTGTAACACGTAATAGAGAAATATAGCCTCTGGTCTAGAACTTTACACAGTAATTGAAATTATTGCTTTTGTTTTATGTTTGTGCGGGAAAGTGAAATAAGTTAGAATAATATTAATGTAAACGAATTTACAGGATCAAACACAACATTCATCCATAGCAAGTGCTGTATTTTTCACTATCAGCTCTTTAAGCCAACAAAGCAGCCTTACAGAAGTCCGAAATATGTCAAGTAAGTTGGTTTTTAGTTTTAATATTTGAATATTGGTAAGTTGTGGAAGAATCTCATTGTTATTATACTTTTTTTTCTCACAACAGGTCGATTAACTATATGGTGGATTTTTGTAGCAATGATGTCTCTCTTTACGGCGTACAGTGCAAATATTGTGGTCCTTCTCCAATCTCCATCAACATCAATCAAAACGTTGGAACAATTGAAAAACTCTAAAATGACCATTTCCGCGCTCGATGCTAACTATAACCATTTTGTTCTTAAGGTCAAGACTTTATTCTAACGGTTTAGGTTAAGGGTAAGGTTTGATAGTAAAATATAATTACATTGTCCTGTCTGATGAACAACTTAATATATCATCATTATGTTAGTCCGTTATTGTTCACTGCTGTTCATCGATATACATTCGAATTCAGCGCTGTTTTAGGTTTCTCCACTTTCAACAAGTACAATAAATGCCCTGAGACTCGAACCATACATCCAGTTGGTGGACTTGACCATCTAGTTGGTTGTTGCCCGTCGCTGTTTGGTTCCTGATCGCCAATTTACAGTTTTCTTAGCTCATGGACAGTTTTTCAACATTTTAAATATGGGAACTGATGAATTTTGAATTGAGACGTGTTCTCTGTGACTAAAGATCTCAAAGAGTGACCCACTCGGTCAATATGTTACTGTTATTTATGTACTAAATATATTTCACGGTTGGCAACGCACCATTTCCACCTTTGGTGTCTCTAGGCGACGTGAATTTCTTAACATCAGGAAATCCGTCTGCTTGTTTGCCTTCCGATATCATAAAAAAACTTTTTTCCTTTATACGAATTT
>NJDD01000406.1:42572-52579 GCA_002245505.1 Calephelis nemesis
CCATCTAGTTGGTTGTTGCCCGTCGCTGTTTGGTTCCTGATCGCCAATTTACAGTTTTCTTAGCTCATGGACAGTTTTTCAACATTTTAAATCTGGGAACTGATGAATTTTGAATTGAGACATGTTCTCGGTCAATATGTTACTGTTATTTATGTACTAAATATATTTCACGGTTGGCAACGCACCATTTCCACCTTTGGTGTCTTTAGGCGACGTGAATTTCTTAACATCAGGAAATCTGTCTGCTTGTTTGCCTTCCGATATCATAAAAAAAACTTTTTTCCTGCTTACGAAATTAGGAAACTATGATTTCAGGCCCAAAAAGATCCTGTGAGGCAAGGTATATACAAAAGAATTACTTCAGAAACAGGAAAACCAAAATTTTGCAATTTTACCGAGTGTATAGAAAAATTAAGAAAGGTAGCTATTGGTATATATTAAGTTAGGGTTTATGAGAATGACAATACTCGTTATAAGTACTTAGATGAATACTAAAATAACATTGAGATTTCGGATTATTTTAAATATATTTATGATCAGAGTGATTGGAACATTTCTTTTTTATATTGTCTGTTTTCTTGTACCTACTTTTATTTTTTTATTTTTATTTATTTGGAAAACAAACAGTGATAATATATTACTTAATGAATAACTTAAACATTATCTCAACACCATTAACATGTTTTCACATATAACATCTGATTTTATAAGACAGTTACCTAGAGTCTTTTCGAGTTACATTTTTTTAAATTATCTTAAAATAAATTTTTTGACACTTATTTTTATTAAAGCATTTGAACATAAAATTCACAATATTCAATCGATTCAGGTTGCTGATTTATATAATTTTTAAGCTTTAATTACTTTTAGTCTTTGATTTCAGGGATTCTTTGCATACCATGCAATTGCTGAGCCAGTGTATAGATACATAGATAAACATTTTCTCGAAAGTGAGAAGTGTGGCCTAACCGGAATAGATTTTATGGTGGCGGGAGACCCTTATATTCCAGTCGATAAGTTTTCACCCTACTTGGAGATCATTCGTGTTTGGTACGCTGTTTAACATTAAAGATTAATAACGTGTTAACTTTCAAAGATTAATAATGTATTATCTGTAAAGTAAATAAGTAATCTCCAACATATTTTACGTACAATATACGTGGAACGTCATACACAAACGGAAGACCTAATATAGAGCCCTGCGGTACACCTATCTTTTTCTGTGCCCCGCTATAGATTATTTTTCGTCAATCCCATTTTTTGGATTATATTTATTATGTAGAATTTCACTATTTTAAAGACTTTCATAACTACTTAACGCACAATATTTTAATCTACCCATTGTCCATACAATTTGACAATTTACGAAATCAAAAGCTTTTGACTGATTCATCGTAAGATTATTTCATAGCATTTCTTGTGTGATCGAACAGGGCGTAAACTATTTGTCTTTAAACATACGTCTCGTCACAAATAAACGTTACTGATGAACTAACTAGTTAAAACAAGTAGGTAACTCGAATACATCTTAATCGTTTTATATCACTTGACGTAAAAAAACATCTAACTACTACATTCAAATTTCTGTGTTAGTCTTTGTAGACATACTATATTCTACGCATAAAAATAAACAAAATGCATTTAACTAAACGTTTATTTAAATGATAAGTAATTCAAACCATTAACTTGTGATATTTTGCAGCTTGAAACGTATTCGTGAGACCGGCCTTGCAACTGTTCTGCGGAAGCGATATCTGCAGGAGAAACCTCTCTGCAACAATCAGTCTGCTTTCACTAGTGTTGGACTAATCGATATGCGCCCAGTGCTTATTTTCATGCTTTTTGGGTTTCTAGCATCTATTATCGTCTGGATTGGCGAAGTTATTGTATTTAAAATGTGGGTTCATACTTCATAAATTTTGATATTTTCTAACCTACTTCGAAAAAAACGAGAAGGAGATTATTTAATTCTTATTTTTTTGTATGTACCAATTCTTCTGATCTGATCTAATGATAAAATCAGTAAAACTGCAAAAAACCGATTTTAACAACTTCCCGGTTAAGGTTAGCGACGTAACATTACCACTTTTGGTATCCATAGGCGGCGAAAATGACTCACCTTCAGGAAATTCAAACACCTTCAGGAAAAAACCTGCTTGTTTGCCTTCCAATATCATAAAATTAAAAAAAATTTGAATGCTGGCTCGTTACCATTTTAGTTTATACTCCTTACCTCCTTCAATATCCGTAAATTCGGGTGTCCTGTTACTAACGTAAGTGCCGCGAAGACAAGTTGCACTCAGTAGATGCATTTGCATCTACATCAAACTGTTAAACGAAAAACACATTCTTACATGAAGACGTACAAGCATTCTATCATGCTACTTTAGTTTTTTTAACGTCTAGGATAGCGATCCACATTTGAATATTTTGATTTCAACTTCGAAACAATTTTTAAGTGTTAATTCTTTTTTATAAAAATACTGCTATTTACTACTAGACGCCTATATTCTATTTCGTTTAAAAAGCAAGTATAAAAAATTGCATTACTATTGGTCCACGTAGTCAACATAAAGTTTATTTCAATCAATCAAAACACGACTATATAATTTAACAATGAGAACAAAGGCGTAGTGCCCGCCCCTCATTCTGATATCGGAAATATTATGAGAGGCATATACTCAGTAGTGGTTGGTAAAATAAAATATAGACTATAGACACGAGCATATCGTTTTATGATCAAATCTTATAAAATATTGCTAACTATAGAGAGATAGATGATATCAAGTCTTTGTAAGAAGTCTTAACTCCAGTAGTAGTTGTTAGAAGTATTAACTCCGGTTCGGGCAACAAAAAAAATTACGTTTTCCCAATTTTGTAATAGAAAAAAAACTGTTGCTCGGAATTGGATATGTGCCCGATTGGCGATAGGCTTGCCACCTATCACATTGTGGAACTTATATTTTCGGCTAGTCGTGGGTGCCCTGGCTGTGCCTCTGCCTACCTCTCGGGAATATGGGCGTGAAGATGCTACTTCTTTGTTAGGGGAGTGTAAGTGTACTTGTCTGCAGTTGGCGCCAATGCCTAACATTGTTTAAATTTGTTTTAGGTCTGCAAGCTCACGACATACGAAGAAGCAGCTGAGATTCAAACATTTTTAGAATAATTTACGTAATCTTTTGCCTTTCTGGTTATGGTACGGTTTTTCTGTCGACTAGATGAGGTCTTGGGTTTGAATTTCTATTTTCTAATAATACCAACGTTGCCCGGGATTGGATAAGTGCCCGACTGGCGATGGGTTTGCCACCACGCACACACACACATTCACATTGTTTGACTAAGTACTAAGTAGTAATTTTGGCTATTCGTGAGTGTCCTGGTTGTACCTCAGCCTATGTCTTCGGGTATTCGGGCGTAAAGGTGCTTACTAACTTTATTTCCATTATTCATTAAACTCATCTACTAAAGCATTATCTTTATCATAATTTTGGGGCGAGTCAGATTTGAACTGAATATTATTTCTATTAAAACTAGCATTTCCCCGCACTTGTAATGTACAAGCTTAAAATAAGTAATATTCTTGAAACAAGTTCCTCTAACGCAAATGCTTCAAACCGCCATGGTTTTATTTAGATAGGGCAGCTGATAATTTTACTTGAAAATCTCAAGATCCCAGCCAACACTAAGTCCGAATTCTGCGAAGATTGCATCAGTTTTTAATATCCTCTAATTGATCTATTTTGCAACCATATCAACAAAAAAATAAACTAGTTTATATTAGCCGCACGATATGATAACCGGTTTGACGTTTTTACTATCTAAACAAATATTTTAATTTTCGTTTTATTAAAGCTTTTTGATGTATATGTAAGTATTAACTACTTGCGATACTAGTTACAAATAGAAAAGCTTATAAGTTCGACTTGCATTTTGTTATATTTTTATCGATACAGAAATTGTCATTCACATCACTATTGTAATGTGTCAAATCGGCCATCATAGCGATCGTAGTGGGGAGGTACTAGTTGGTGAAAATTCTCACAGCACAGGTTTAATATTCAAACCACAGGTTGCAGCATTACCATAGTGCCTATAAGCGATGTGCATTTCTAATGATTAGGAAATCCGTTCTCTTTTTAATCCTATAAAAAAGTAAAAACAAACATATACAGGCTTAATCTAGAAGGAAATATGCATGAAATTTTTCTCCGCAAGGAATTCATGTTAAATTAAAAACTGTATGTTGTAACATATTTTATCTTTATTATAAAAAAAAAACAAAAACTTAAGAGTACAGTTTTTCAGTTTAGTGTCTCTAAAGTTGTGCACTCTCAGTGGTCATTTGCACGAGTGTATTTGAACTGCCGTGTATTGAATGTATGAATGTATTTACGTATTTACGGTAGACAGGGTTAAATTTAATTATAGTTTTAACATGTTTGGTAATAATTAAACTAGTTATAAATATAAATAATTGGCTTAAAAGTTAAAGTATAATATGTAATTAAATAATACTTTTTTATAAATATTAAAATATTTGCACACCAAAATATGGTAGAATATGATGATATACCCAAATATTTTTGTAACATCTCATTTACACACATATTCCGCAAATAAATAATTTTCTTTCTTTTGTCCTACCTGTAAAAGATGCGCCCAAACAAAAAAAGGGGTAGCAGATTTCAAGGTCAATATATTAAAAAAAAAACAATATAGGTTTTTTAAAGTAACACGTGGACCGAACGTTCACGAATACAGTATCGTTGGTGTCCGCTAATATGTGAGTTTATTATTTATTTATTTTTACGCTCGTGCAAATGACCAATCATTACAAGTTACGCTAGTACAGACGAGGCGGATTTTTAGGTTTTACGATCAGATATGAATTTAAATTAAGTACGTTGTATTTGTCGTTATAAAATGCACAGTTTAGTTATTCATACTAATATATATACGAGAAACGTGTGAATAATTACTATTAGGTTAATATGTAACTTACAATAGCAGAGTGCTGGGAAAGATCGATTTTTTTGCATAATAACTGCTAATAACTGTTAAGTAATAAGAAAAAATAATTCGATATGTGACACACGGCAATTGATCGCATTTCGATTGCTGATTGTAAATTTTTACACAACAGTCGTGCCGATGTATTAAACTAACAAAAATATTAAGTAAAATATTTTACAGCCTATGTCGACGCCATATTTAAACCTGCGGCCTGACCATGAGATATAATGAAAGTGTTTTTCACTAGGTGAAATAATCGTGTTCTGTTGCTTAATTAGGACAAGCTTCAGACCTCTACAAGTTTTATATAAATGGTTCTGATTGTAGACACGTCAATCCGTTTCCTGAACAGCACACTATTAGTACTCCATCATTTTTATTCATAATTAATTACTATAACGTTCCGCACTCTGATCTCAATGGATTAATAAACTATACGAAATTAAGATGCTGTTTTAATAAATACCATATTCACCTATATTATTTTTTTCATAAAAATGGACATGTGTCATTTTCTATATATAGGTAAAATAGAGTTAACATTATCACATTGTCTGCAAGAACCCTTAAGATAAAGATTTAAAAAAATAAAAGTAGTAATGCTAAGTATTATGTCTGTAATATTAAAACTTTATACAATATTATATTATGCCAACACGCATTCGATGTTGATTAACGAAACAAAATTTTGTAATAAGTTCAAAATAATATTATGTCTCGTTTGTTCTTGGAAGTTTTGCCAACTTTATTTATTATGACTGTTAATTAACTTATATATGAATTACTAGTCAAATAAATGCAAAACATATTTTTTTATTTTTAAGTGGTCCCATTTGTTATTTATTTCCATTTCATACAATAAAAAATGCTAAATGAACTTCTGTCATTACTCTAAACAAAATCATCACTAAAGTGATTTTTCTAACACTGGGTAAAATGTAAAAATTTTAGACAATTTAAATGTTTAGCACGTATAAACAAATGTAACATAACAATACAAAGTTAATAACATTTATATACTTAGAATCTGTAAAATGTTTAAAATATAACTAATAAATATTAAAGACATAATTATTTTCTGTGTTAATATCCGCACTCGTATTATAAATGCACATTAATAAAACAGTAAGTTGTAAAAAAGTATAAAAAAAGAAATCACCATATAATAAATAAACTAGCTTTAAATATTATTAATGCAACTATAGAATTACATTCTTAAAGCTTGTTTGTATTATTAAAAAAATAACAATGTTTTGTGCTAACAATAGAACTAAGATTTATAATTACTAACGATATGGCATTCTTGTGTTTTCAAGTAAGTGAAGTTCTATCAAAGCTTTACAGTAGTAGGTGAACATATTTCACTTCTTTCAACAACATTAACATAATTCCCAGTAAATACCAACCAATATGTTATGCACTATTTATCAAACACTTTTTTATATTAAACATCTTTAAAAAAATATTATCACACCTTAATCTTAGCTATCACAATATCAGTCACTTCTTCTTCTTACAAGTCATCGCTTGCCTGTAAAGATTAAAAATTCTCTTAAATGATATTAGTACAGCTGTGCGTTGTCGCAAGTGAATATAGTAGTGTCGACTCTAATATATTTCATAAACATAAAATATGTGGATTATGTTTGCCCAGTAAAATCATAAAATAATAATTTAAAACAGGACACAAATTATAAACAAACTAGCGACCCCGCCTAACTGTACGGAGCATATATAGGGTTTGAAATAAAGTTCAATGCCTTACTACGAAAAAAGAAACTAAAAAACTATAAATAACATTAAAAACTACGTTGAAACAAAATCTAGGAAATCGCAAAAGAAAAAAAAATAGTACATGTAATTACTAGGTGCGAGAATAAGTCGCCGTTTTTCTTGTGGTAAATTTTAATTTTGTGCTGAATTCTAAGATAGTCAGTGAAATGGTTTTGTGTAACAAACTAACGTGCTGTGTATATTTTTCAATAACTTTACAATTTCCACACTGTAATAACTATTTTTAAAATTTACAATAAATATATTAAGTTATTTTTAAAATGAATCTATACAACATAGCGGACTTTTTTGTAGATCAAACAAAAGGGACAATCTCTCAATAATTTCCCAATTTGAATTCAAAAGATATTTTATTGGCAGAATTTTAAATTAAATCTGCCAATAATTGGATTTAATGAGGTTGGTATTGGAACAATGATGTTGAACAAACGTCACATTTAAACAAATTTACACGAAACCTTAACTAATTTAAACCTTCTTTAAAAATCCTCTTTCAAGATCAATTCTTCAAGGATCACTACGTATTGGTGGTCATATGTAAACCTGTTCAGCAGTTTTGAGTTAATCGCGAACTGACATACAGAAGCGGCCGGGAGGTTTTATAATATGTAATGATTGATAATACACACGTGTTCTCACTTTTAACAATTTAAAAGTAAAATAATGTGTGCCGAGTATTATATCTCCACCCAGTAATCAGAACGCAGTACCAAGTCGAAGTACGGTCTCCCGGGAGACAGCCCTTGTTGCTGGCATTGTAGGTAACAGTCCAATGCCTTTAAATAATGATGTCTCGGGCGGAGCATTCTGCTCAGCCCACAAAGATCAGTGAAGTTGTAAAAATCGCGAGATTAGCAACAAATTCATTCAAAAAAAACACAATTATATCATTAATTATTTAACTAAATGAACAGTATATTTTGTGTATATGAGCTATATTAAAACAAAATTAATTTGTTGTACTAGCGATTCGTGCGACAAAATAAACAACAAAACAAAAAAAAGATGAGAAGAAGTCCTTTTGTAAATAATGCTAAATGTCTTTATGTTTATCAAAACATTAAATTTTCAAAGATACAATATACTTCTACCTTTTAAATTTATGGTGTGTAGTTTTTAAACTTTTTAATCGCAACAATGATTCCTTGTGGAGAAAAATAGTAGAATCACAGATAATAATTAAAACTATTTACAGTATGATTACATTTATTTGTAACAATACAGAACAACTGAACACCTGAAGAAAACAAATACATAAAAAAATCGTCACATTATAACGTTATGATTTAATGAATGACAGAGTAATGAGTATTGTTATTGGACTAAAACATTGCAATTTTTAATTACTATTTATTATATAAATTGCAGTTTATATTTATGGTATACTATAAAGGGACTAGAAAAAAATGGGAATATCAACTTTCAGCAGTCGTATTGTAGGTTCAATTATTAATCATTTACGATTTATAACGTACAGTACATGGCCCCTTTACCGTACTAAAAAGTATCGTAAACTACAAAGTATTGGAAAGGGGTCAGGTATCTGTGTAGCTTACTTTAAATTAAACTTGTCATATAACTATGTATCGTTTCTTTATTTATTTTCATACTACATAGATAATATAGGGGTCGGATATGTGTGTCGCTTGCTGTAGATGAATACATGATGACATTTATATTATATTAATTTCTTAATTTATTTAAATGGCTTACCAACGTTTAAGTACAATGACAAAATAAATTCTTTCATGCATAGTAACTTAAGCAACCTAATTGTATAAACATTTAAAGGTAAACACCGCTTGATCATTTATTATAGATTATTCTTTATATAATTTTATGCTTTGATATAATAAGTGCTAATGTTTGGGAACATATAAATATTTATATCACCTTTGTTCTGTTGGTTGTAATCTTTATGATTTTTATAAAACCAATAAAAATTGTTGTGCGATGCGAATTCTAGTTTTCTTAAGATATGTACATATTAAATAAATGTAGTTAATTAAACGTATAAAAGCGTCGCAACTCAAAACACTCAAAAGGCGCTTGTAAGATCTATTTTAATAAGTGGTATTTTTTTAAACGTCAAAAACGAGATAAAATATTCATTATAACATTTTATTTAACTTTTGGTACAAAATAATAGTTCACCGTCTTTAATAAGACTACGGGTTTATTATAAGCTTAAGCACTATTTTATTCAGATAATAGTAATGCATGAGCTGCTTGTGTAAAATACAAGTAAAGTTGTGCTGATATTTAAAAAAATATATAGTGGTATTTAAGTACAGACAATATTTTTCAATTAAAAAAAAAAACACAATATTGCCCGATTGTGTTAGGATTGCCACCTATCACATTGTGGGACTTGAGTGCCTTCGGCTAGTTATCGATGCCCTGGTTGTGCCTCTTCGACGATATCAGCGTCAAGATACTTTTTTTGGCAATTCAAGACTCAAAATAAGACAACGCGAAATATTAGATCTTCACATATGAAATTTTTATCGCTATAAAAATGGCGAATAACTTACAATGCCACAATTATATTTACTACTACTTCATATTACATATATATGTGTTCCCACGGTTAAACATTACAACTTTATCATATTTATTTTTTATAACCGAGTAATAAATTTAATTTAATATATTTTTAATGTTGCTTTATGGTTACAAACGCGGAAAAATTGACTTTGATGAACTATTTTGTGCAAAAAAAGTACTATAACGTAATTTTATATATGTGTTTAAGATCTTCTTTTAGAAACGTGTAATTTAATTGTATATAGTTTAAATAAAAGCATTTGTGTTAGTATGTCTATTTATTTCTTTACCTTACGCCAGGCGAAGATGCCGTAAGAAATGCCCACGCCGAGGGCGAAGGTCAGCAGGTACGAAAAAAATTTAAAAGACGGTGGGTTCCTCTTCTTAGTTAGACCCATTATCATATTCAGTTTCTTTTCATTGTATGGTGGGTAGCGAGCACTGAAAAGTATTTTTTATAATTATGTACTTGTATGAAAGACATGTATTATAAAATCATCAGAGCTGTGTATGTACTTTCTGTAAATACTGCTTATTTGTAGAAAAATATTTGAAAGACGGAGATGGGTTTCAGAACATAAAACTCTTTTTTGGTATCAAAGATTTGTTTGTTTGTTACTGTATAACCGAAAAAACTATTGGGCCAATCGATT
>NJDD01000406.1:58782-81881 GCA_002245505.1 Calephelis nemesis
ACTCTTATGAGTAAATGGGATAATAGTGCGCGTCAATTCAACTTAGACGATTTAGACTAAGAACTGACGGAGCAGATTTTACCCGCGCCCGCAGCGACTGTGGGCCCGGCCCGCAGGTTCTGTAGAATGTAGATTTATATGCAAAAATTAAGAGCCCATTTCACGACGCGTTTTACACCCGCAGCGCCAGCGGCAGCGGTTGTCCGCCCGTAGAATCGTACAAGTTTGCGAGCGCAATATCAACCGCGACGGCTATATGACCGCACAAATTACCAGTCTCGTGGGTTTTGAAATAAAACCGCAGTTTCGCGACCGCCGCGGGCGCGAGTAAAAATAACTCCGTGAGTTCTTAGACTTATATTTTAGCGGAATATATTATGAAAGTTTAATTGAATATTAATGGCTGCTCTAAACTATCAAGATGCCCACTCTAAAAATGATAATTACTTGGTTTAAAAGCTTTTAGAACTTAGGATCGTTGTACTGATACCTACAGTACGATTCACGAAAGTTGACCACAAATGGCGGCCGTCTGCGCATGTACACTCACTCAGTCTTGACGCATTGCGTCCCCCCCGCACACCGCACCTCCAAAGGGACCTAAAATATGACTTCTGCGCAGTGGTCAACTCTCGTGAATCGTACTGTACTTGACTTTTTATTGAATAAAATATTACTTTTTGAGGGGCCAAAGTTTTTATTTCTGCTGTCTGCCTTAAACAGTTGTATGGTGGTCACGTACGTTCAGTCTAACTGTATTTGACAGTAAAATGTGGCAGTTAATCTATGTGAAATATGTAAATGACTTTCTAATTACAAAACCAGAATGTTGATATTCCGTGATAGAAGCACATTCTAAGAAATAAAGTTTAATTAAATTTACATTTGCAAAGTACCCACATTATTTTTTTATTCACGTCACAAGATAGATTTATTTATTGCATCGTGAGGAGAAGTTATATTTTTTAAGTGTCAAATATTTGACCACAGTTTAAGTAATCCTTTTTTTGTAAAAATCTGGCACACATTTTTATTTATCTTATGACCGCGACTTCGTACGCATTTTGAAGCGACTTTCCTTGGTTAGAAATGGAAACGAAACCTTTCCTTCAGTAAAAGGTATTCCAAATATTGAACCTATATGAAACAACTACTAAAAAAGTTCTGTAGTTTTTATGTGAAAAGTGGTCAGACAAGCAGAGCAAAAAAAAAACCCGACAAATAAATATATTAATAACTCTCATTTTAACTTATAGATACTGTAAAAATACGTACCCTTTATTGCTTTTAAAACATATTTCATGTATAGATTTAGTTTTATTACTTTCATAGTGTAGATAAAATCTTAAGCTACTAAATTATGAAGAAGACACCTTGACACTAGAGCAGTATTTATGCTATTTAGTAGTTATGTTATTACATGTTAACATTATTTCATAATATGCTCATTACCAAGAATTAATACGATTCACGTACTACCTTAAAAGAAAGCTAATAATTAGCATACATGCGAAAAGTTCTAGCAAAGGAAATAAACAGAAAAGAAATATAAATGGAAAAGAATAGAACTAAATTAAATAATTAATTTAAGATCTAGTAAGTGGACTTGAAAACATAAGCGCATTTATTTTTAATGTCTATGTTTTTAAAATCGTAACGAAACCTGTAACGGCACATAATAATATACAACCGATAAAATATGAAATTAGATTAGTACCTTACGTGTTTAATATAACACGCATAAGCATTATAATACTATTATTACATACTAGTCGACCCGGCGAACGGCGAACTACTTTGTTTGTACGGATTAAAGCGTCCTTTTTTCCATTTTCCCTGAAGTTTTCACGGATTTTCTTTTTATAAGAACCTTCTCCTGACAATCACTAACACAACAAAAAAATATTAGCAAAATCAGTCCATCCGTGATGCGATGACCACGAAAAATGAATCCCCATTTTTTTAATTTTCATTACCATTTAAGCCTTTACCCCCTTATAATAAAATGGCCGGTCCATTCAAAGTAACCCTGTGTATGAAAAGAAGACTACGTCTTCGAGACATATTTAAAATTCAACGTAAACAACTTATTTTTATATTATTGGAAGACAAAGAAGCCGACGGATTTTCTAAAATTCAAGCCGCCTAGAGACACCAAAGATGGTAAGGGGGCGTTGCCAGCCTTAGCCTCCGAACCGAAATACGTCAACGGCACGCTGACGTTATGGTGAGGCGAAAGAGAAAAGGCGGTGGTACCAATCCGGGGAGTTGCTACAAAACTCTACCACCTAGTCAGATGTCACGGTGTTAGTGACGGTGAGCCTATGCTCGCCTTTTACGAGCTACCTGGCACAGGAAGGCAGATGGTCGATTCTGCAAAGGAGCCCAGACCAACACGGGAAAACACTATTTGTAACGCAAGAACGGCTGAACAGATTTGGTTAAAAATGAATAAAACGATAGCTTAGAACTAAGAGACGGATATAGGATACTTTTTATCCCGTCACACTGTGAGGAAACTAAGAAAAACGACACTTAAATTGTTTCTATATAAACCAAAAGGGTGAAACGACGTTCGCAGGAACAGCTAATTAAGTTAAAAACTAAAAAAGAATACACTTTTGTTTTCAAATCCGTTTAAAGTAAAAACCACCATACCTGCCATATGCATCACAGTATCGTTAATACACATGCCGCCGCTGGAGGTATTATTTACAATGTTGTTTATTACATCCTTATTGGCTGAGAACACGTAAAGCACCAGCGGCTTATCCCTACGACCGATTATAAACAAATAAGTACACCACCACCTCAGGGAAAAGATATTAGCACATACAATTATTATATTTTCAATTATTACACAGTAGATTAGTACTTATATAGATTTTTAACAAGAAATGTTATCATACGACATTCAGGATAATTAGATTTGTCAAGTGTCAAATGTAGTGTCGTGAAAATCAGTTTAGGTTCAACGCAAAAAATCTAGATTTTTTTAAAGATAACAAATATGAAAGTAATCGACTTTATTCCTTAAAATTTAATATATATTACTATCTTGCTACTATAAGGTGCTGGAACTAAAAAGGGGAATAGTTAACATAACCACGATAAAAAAAAATCAGAAAAAGAGTTATAATTGGCCACTTGTTGCTTTCAAATGAAACAATCAGAAATTCTTTTGAATTCTTAAGATTTTTCACATTATAGGTGACGGTCATCTACTACCATATTAGGACAAATCTGATAATTAAACGTGATACCAGATGTTTTACTAACAGAACAAAATCATCTTTTTATAAATAATGTGCAAAAATGTGTGTGTGTTGCATATGCGTGAAATGTATGTTCATAAAACAAAATTATATAAAAGTATTAAATACACAGAACTTAAACTAAGTTTATACAAAGAAAAGAGAAATATCTACATGAAATAATGTAAAGTATTGGATCCTCTGTAGCACCATTGGTTGAATCTTTGAAACCATCACCAGTGAAAATATAACATCCGAAATTATGAGTAGCTAATTTTCAAATAAAGCCAACATCTTAGAAACTTAAAAGAGATATTAATATATTTGATTTTATAGTACAAATTTTAAGAGCAGTAAGCAACGTTATTTGATATCTGACCTTTTTACAATACCTTGGTGTTATTGTAATCGGGTTAGATATTTATGTTGCTTACTGTGCAAATAAACTTATGCACTTTATGTACTCGTAATATACAAAAATAGTAACCCAAAAAGGGACATATCTGGATTGACTTCATTTGAAATTTCGCGACACATAGATCATACGTCTATGGTCAGTTTCAGAGCGATACGGCTGACACGTACGTGCGGCACATATGATGCGCGTGCGCATAATTTAGGACGAAGCTCGTATAGCTGTGAAACCGGCCTGTAAATTGAAGAATTCGAACATTATGTTGATATCAATGTAGTATCCACCAACACCACTGATACTATGTTCAGGCATTTCCATCACCGCAACACTTTGCCTAAATTACATGTATGAAACAAAAAATATGAAAGGGTGGTACCAGATTTAGAAAGTTACTTTTTTACGTAAATAAATAAAGTTGGAGAAAGATAAAAGTCTATAATGTATTACATAGAAATTGTTAACATAAATCACGATATTCAGGTATCAACCTACATTTTAAAAGTAACAGCTATCGTAAGATGTTGCAAAAAATAACTTACAATCAGTCATCGTTTGTTCGCGTTAAAAAATAGTCATTGATCAATTAAATGGCGGTTTCTAATTTTGTGCGTTGTAATTGGTCGATGACATTGCTAAGTACATGGGGTCACTATTTTTTTAATGCGAACAAACAAATATACAGCCAGTATCATAACATGCGTACATAATAAATATATACAAATGTATTTTGTTGCTAGCCTCGCGGTTTTTACAACTTCACCGGGCTTTAAGTCTAGTAACAAATGTAGCTCAATATGAGCAAATATTTCAAACATTTGCCAATTTTGGAAATATGTACACATATATTATGATTTTGCTGTCATGCGTAATGCATGCGATTCTTTCATGACATGCTTTTGTCGTATTCCTCCACCAATTTAAAAAAAATACAGCCAAGTTACTGCTAACATAACGGATTATGATCATGTATTCCACAATATTTGCTTAGAGTTTCCTTATTTTATGATACTTCAATTATTATTAACTTATTCTGATTCAAATATTTAATAATAGTAACTGTCTTTGGCTCTGTCTTAAATATTTTTATTTAGACTATGCGTATTTATTTTCTGTTGTTTCTCTACTATTTTAGCTTAACACTTAAAATAAGTCAACAGCAAAAATAGTAAATTATTTTTGTTTTATCATAAAATCATAAATTATTTTTGATTGACTATTAATATTATATAATAATTGATTGACTATCATAATTATTACTATTAATATTATTGGGTTAAAATAATAATTGAAGTATAAGGATTCAATGAGCAAACATGTGTTTTTCTTACCGGCGTAAAACATGACAGTGTCGTTGTAACAAAGAGACCCTGAGCGTGTTTGTTCCGAAAACAAGTTCAGTATGTTGTTTTGCTTGCTGAACGCGTAAATTACTAAAGGATGCTCTCTGAAATTGCCCAGTCAGTTGATGATTATGATTATAGTTAGATTATTGTATAAAATTCATTAAGCCATACAATTCTAGGAGCTGGGTTAATTTGATAGCGTCGTATGCAAGCTATTGTGGTTATTTTTTTATGATATTACAAGGCAAACAAGCGGACGGATCTAGAGACATCAAAGGTTTAACATATATTTGGCGATAACACAAATTTGTTGGCAATTTAGCCTAAATACCAACAGTTTGAGAAAACATACAGGCAGAAATAAAATTTATCGGGTAAAAACTATAAATATCGATAACTGTAACAAAAGGAGAGCAATAAAAACGAAATAAAAATACTGGCCAGAATAACTACATATAACTGTAGCACTAGCGATGCCATTATTTTTTTCTCTAAATAAATAACGTATATGTAGCAGTTATAGGTTTCATCAAATTAACGCAGCTCTTTAAAATACATTTTGTTCATTTAACAAAAATAACCCGTTATAAAAACGCAATCATTTAAAATGTCTATCTGACAATAATACGGATGATGACTTATCTTTTAATACATCTGTTTTGCAAAGTGAATAATTTTTTTGAGTAATTTAAGAAATTATCAAATTCTTTAAGTTCATAATTCGTAAGCACTCCAAGGCGACATTAGACAGTGCCTTTTTTGTTACATATTATTAAATATTCAAACTGTGCTGTTTTAGATAAAGACATTTTCTTTATTAATGCAATTTAATATTAGTCATCAACCCTATTATATCGGCAAGAACTGTCTCCTGAAAAAACTCCAATATTCGAAATATTGGGCTACAAAGTGAAGAAGCATTAAATATATTGCAAACACACGTATGATTTGACCGTGTCTATGAGACAAGGTGTATGACGCCTTCACTTCCATAGGCATTTATTTTGATTTTAAAATCGCAAATACTAGGTTTGGTATTAGTGATTAAAAAACCTAATAGTATCTCCACGTCCATATCCTCGAAGAGGTAGGCTAAGGCACAACCAAGAGACCCACGACTTGCCGAAGGCACTAAGTCCCGCAATGTGATAGGTAGAATCACCAGCCAAACACATGTCCAATGCCGGCCAACGTTACCTTTATTAGAAAATTTATATAGCCCGATTCTTTAAATTTTATTGTGAACTCCAAAAATAAGGTGAGCTTCTTTTATTGGATTTTAAATGTAAATAATATTACACTGTCATAAAAAATAACATGATGTTTAAATTAGAAGAGATTTAAATTTGGTTTTGGCCTTCGGGCACTTTATTTTTTGGGTAAATCCATACTCATTATAAATGGATTTAAAAAGCCTTTTCGAAGTGCTACATTAGTCTTTGGCGTTAAATAGAAACTAATAATTTCTTATGTTCATCATAGCTTTATACTTAAACCCCTTTAACACAGTCTAAGTGGTTTCAAATATTTTGAAAACATTTTTATTTTTAAACAAAATAAATGCCTATAGGTATTTTTGCTGTGTGGAAATGAATGATAACACACAAAAACCAAATACAAACCATGTCTTAGATGTTAAACTAAAGCATGTTTGCCATGGTGTACATGATTGCTCTATGTAAATAATTTTATCTTAAGTTTGGAGAAACCCTTAATTCTAGACATTTCAATTATCATTAAATTTAAGAATATATGCAAAGTAAACAACACAGATACTTGTCCCTTTGCAATAATCTTGTCTTATTTTAAAGGGATCAGATATCTGCGTTGATACAAACTACTACTGCACTACTGGTTACTACAAATTTTGTAACTATACTTACAGTACAATCAGTTCCAAATTTATTGATTAATACTACTTATAATTTACACAGAAAATTCTGTATAGACTTCTGTATCTCACAGTACTTAAAGGAAAATTTTGCGAAATGTATAAGGTTCACCACATACATTCTGAGTTCGTTGAAACTTAGCTCAATTAAATCCACTCAAATTCCGTACGGAAAAACTACTGACTTGTGTATAAAGCTGCACGGATTTGCTTGGATGTGCTGTGTTCAAAAGTAAGTTTCGATTTTTCCGTGCATAGTTATTCCAAATGTATGTGGAGGGCCTAAATCGTTGTTTTCAGATGTTCCATTTGGTAGTCTGTTTCCAGAAGCTTCTTGTGTTGAAAGGTACTTATAATTTATATTAATATTCAATATGTATGTTAGTATCCTGTGCATTTTACGTGTGTGTACGTGCGCCCACTATTACGAGTCCCAAGTTCTCTTGTGAGTGCGTCGGAGTGAACTTCTTGCAATGACATTGTTTTTTGCCCTATTTTTATAGTCTGTGTGCCTTTACTAGATAAAAAAATGTTTGGTGTCGCAATGCCAGTATGTAAATGTACCGCAATACTCTAGATGGAATGAGAAACGTTCGTACCATCAGGAATGTTAATAAAAAATGAAAGTAAACATATTTATCACGAACGAATATTTAAAGTTTCTTACTCATAGTATTTGTTACTTTTTATTATTGTCACATAAAAAATATATGTAATAAGTAAGTAAAAAACCACAACCTTGTAAAAAAACATTGAAATTGATCTTACAATTTTCTAAGTGTCACAATATTTTCAGCTCTAAATGGAAACACATAAAAAAGGATTTTATTTAGAATACAAGAATATTTATTATTTACTCATTACTATGCTCTGAAAATATATTTTAAATGTAACCCTATTTTTTTAGAAGTCTCACAATATTGAAAATCGCGTTAACACCTGTTGCAAAACAGCTTCAAAATTTATCAGGAATAAGAAAATAAAAGATCATTTAACTCTAGACTGTTTAAGTGATTTTTATGTAAAATACAATTCTATCAATGTTGCAAAAAACCCCTTTAAAATTGCATTTTAACATTTTTAAATATAATTTAAATTCTGTGAATAAACAGAATCAAAAACTGTTATAGATAAACATTCCGTAATACGTTTTTGTAACGTTTGTAGTTTCTAGACGATTTAGTAATCTTATTGTTTTTTAATTTAATGCACCTTTGTATGATAATTTCTATATATTTCGTAATATTAAGTTAAAAACGTAGCAGGGTCGCAGTTCTTAATCACAAACACTATGATTAAATATTTTCGCTTTAGATTTTTCCTTCCACAAATGAAATCAGTAAATTATTATATTACTAGTAATATAAAAAAAATCTTTGAGATTAAAATACTATTTTAATATTATAAAATGAATGTCCCAATGTTAAGACACCAAAGATGTTAACTGTGCATTGCTAACTTTGAGGCTTGGATCGTAAGTACCTTGTTTAAGTCGATGTTGTTTGTGTAAATTTAAATGTGTGAAAAAATAAAAAAGGTTCATATCAATTAAGTATTTATCTTTAAAATGGTAGGTGTTACTGAAAAGTCAAACCTACGTAAATTAAATGCGTATTAAGTAGACAATTATATACTTAACAAGTCTATGACAGAGACATATCTGCGCGGCATTTTTTTTGTATAAATAAAAATACATCCCGTCCCAGTTGACTTGACAGATTTTAATCAAACATAGCTTGAATTTTAAGTAAGTTTTACATTTCAAATTTAGAAATCATGAATAAAAACCGGTCAAGGGCCTAGTTTTTTCAAACAGATAAATATTTCTAAACTTGTCTTGTGCATAGAAGCTTCGCAAAAACTTTATACCCAATTATGTTTCATACTACATCTACAATGCACATATACAGGAATTTTTTTAGAAACAAATTCAAATTTAAATTAAAAATGTTATTGCGATGCATAGTAAAAACAATTTTCTTATAACATAGTATGAAATCTTTTTTACATTTAATTTTTTATGAATAATTAAATGAATTTCTACAATTTTACTGTTGGATTTTTCATATTTATTTTAAAATATACAATATTTTTAAGAAAGAAAAAATTCACAAATGGGATTTGAACCCGTTGCTTTTCATTTGTTGTTGTCTTGACAACGCTTTAACAATTAAGCTACGGAGGATTCGAATCATGTGTGGAAATTTTCGATTCCTTTCTTATATGTGAATGCCCGGTTCCTATAATCAACGGAATGTGAAACGTAAGTTTAACCATTTTTAGTTGGCTCAAAAGTAACGGAGCGTTACTGATATTTTCAAAAAAAGTTTAGAGTTAATTGTCAAAAACGACCAACTGTTACTATCATTATTACAAATCGTACATAATACTACCAGCCGTAACCAAGAACGACTCGTTTCTTAATTGTAGGAACCGTCCATTAGTTGATAGTCAAGGCTACACAGTTTAGTGCGTATGAAAGAGTTCATAGTTGCAATGAAATTCACAGTTTACAACGGCAATATCAATTGGTATTTTAAAGATTGGTTCTGTCTTTAAAAAATAAAATATTCTAAAATTAAAATATTCTATCTAGAATATAATTTTAAAAACTCACCTGGCATTAATGAATTTAATAGCTTCATATGCATTTTCCACAGGCACTATTGGCAGGATAGGCCCGAATATTTCTTCATGCATTACCTTGTCGTTTGCCGTGACGTTGGTTAATATAGTTGGGGAAATAAACCTATCCTGACTGTCATACTCTCCGCCAATAGCCACTTTTGATTTGCAGTCATCTATAAGTGCTGTTAGTCGACTGAAATTGTCACAAAAAGGTTTTATATAATTTTCCTGGACGTATTACACGAATTCAATCTAACCCCAACGTAAAAAAAAATATTTTATAATAAATACAACATACATTTGTCTCCACAACCAAAAACCTTGTAAAAGTTTATGCGGGTATGACCTCTTCACTATGACAATGTTTAAGTTTCAATCAAGTACATAAACACACACACACATAAGCTGAATATAAATATTTATTTATATATTTACATTTAGCTTCATACCGCTACAATATTAAAAATATTAAAGTTTACAGACTGATTGTAGAATTTACATTTTTCTTTGTATAACACAGTTATTTACATGTACCTACTTTTAGCTAATCATTCGTTGCACAAGGAACAAAATACAAATTGCGTTTCCCACATTTAAAACTTACAAATAACAGGTTTTACGTCGCGCGGCCGTGTCACATATACAGGACGCTTTCAAAATGCTTGTGATATGCAATGAATACAAAGAAATGCTTATATAGATACCAGAATAAATTTAACTGACACCCAGAGCCAGAAACGCAGACATCTAAATGTTACATATCATACCAAACAGCTTATATAAATAAATATCCTGGGACATATTACACAAATTGAATCTAACCCCAAAGTAAACCATGCACATGCTTGTGATATGCGATGTACACAAAGTAATACTTATATAGATACCAGAATAAATTTAATTAGCACCCAGAGCCAGAAATGCAGATACCTAAATGTTATAACAAATATCCAAATATCTTTAAAAATAAACTAACATTTAAAAGTGAATTTGTAAATAACTTGAATAAATCATTACATACATTCACATACAACAGTTGGCCATAATAATTTATCAACAAAAAACTGCAACGAAATTCTTTTGTTTACGCTGACATTTTCTACTTTTTTGTCTTTGTTAAAATATTTATGAGATAAGCAGCATAAAATATATTTTGACTTGAATTTTTTTCACATTGTTGTTATATCTTTTAATATTATCATTTTCAAGAGTTGTAAATTGATAAAAGTACCAATAAAACAACAAATTTCAAAAATACTTGTTTACTAACTTGATGCGATATAATAAAGAATAGCAAACTATAATGCCGATTAAAATCGAATGTAATTAGTTAAATAATGTTGACTACATTAAAACTTTAAATATAACAAAAACCGTGCCACGTGATATTTCGCTCGATTAAAAAATGACGCGTACGCAACAACCAATATAAAACATACAATAAACAAATATAAAACGAAAATAGTTAACACGTACATTCGGATTTTTGCGCAATCGACAATCGAGATATTTCGACGTAGGGTCATTGACTTATCAATATAGGAGTTCTCTAGCTTAGTTATGTAACTACTATACATTTATTAGGGAAGAAATTATTGATGTAAGGCGATACAAATATTTATAATAAGCCAAAATCACTACATAGTATAAAAAAAGTTGCTTTCCCTATCCCTATGTTCCTTTGTATGATTAAATCTTTAAAACTACGCAACGGATTTTAATGAGGTTTTTTTAATGGATAAAGTGATTAAACATGCCTTTGTGTATCTTATAAGTTTTATTTGATGTAATTTCTCTTTATTCTCTGTATTTGGTGCACAATAAAGAGTTATTGTATTGTATTATAAAGAGGAAGGTTTTTATGTTTATTGCATAAACGTACAAAGCTGGGGCGGGCCGCTACTAAGTAATAATTGACGATCACCACTTTAGAGCAACTAGACTAAAATCTTTCAAGTCTCACGTTCTTCTGCCTTTTGCCCACATACTACGTTATTGAATTCCTTTACTTGAAGAACTACCTACCCCGTCTTAGTTACCACCTCGTTGACTCTTCGGTTGAGGCTTAGTGCCAACGGCCTATATGGCAAGATACTTGTGTAAAAATTTCCTTGTGTGCGCCCTACTAGTTAAATGTGGAAAAAATCCGTCCTTCCGTACTAGTAGGAATAGATCAGTAGGGATATGTGAAACAGGCGGTAATATACATTTAGACGTCTGCATTTCTAAGTCTGGAGGTGTTTATTAAATGTGTCTTAATATATATTTTTGTACATGTATGAATTAGTATCGTTGACTAACACCCATAACACAAACATATAATTTGCTTACTATGCCAGAGCTTTATTTGCTGCTTAACCAGCTGTTAGTTCAACAAGGTTTTACAAATTTAAAAACATACCTGAAATGTCGGCTGTTTATGATTCGGCAGAGGTCGTCAGATTTTTGTGGTCGGTCGCTGTACCATTCGCTTATAACAGTCTTGGCTGCTTCAACGAATTTATCCTGCACCTCCTTTGTGCAGAGGACATAGTCAGGGGCTATGCAAGTTTGACCAGCATTTATCAGTTTACCCCAGAGCAACCGTTTCGCAGTTACATTTATATCGACCGTGTTGTCTATAAATACAGGACTGAAAAAAAACAGAATATTTGGAACACAATTATAATCCAGACTTTAAATATTATATAAAAATGAATCGCCGAAATATATGTAAATGTACGCAAATGAATGAACTTATTTGGTTAATTTTGGTTTCGAATTATATACGGAATCACATGGAAGTTTTAAAGACAAGGAAATGGAAAAATTAACATTTTGATTTTTTACATACAGACTAACGGAGGGTGGGCCGGTACAGTTAGTATCTACATATTTGCGATAGTTGTAACTTGTTGTTGTTTGTAGAAAATTTAATGTTCATGCGGGGATAGAGCGATGTAGTGTTATATTTTTTGTTTGTGGAGAGATTTAGTTAGTTCAGCCTTAGAAGAGGGACATAGGCTAGTTTTTGTCCTGATATCTAAAAGAGTTCTCAAAGGAGAGCTAAACAACATTAATACGGGGCATTGCAGCAAGCAAAATCTCTTTAAAATATTGAAGAATTGAATGTATTCCAATTAGATAGTAGCTGAACGTAATAATAATTATTTTAAACAAAAGTATCTTCACACTAAAATCCTCGAAGTGGTTGGCAGAGATATAACTAGAGTATCTACGACTAGCCGTAGACACTTAGTCCCCCTACGTGATAGTTGGCAAGCTTATCGCCAACCGAGCACATATCCCACCTTGGACAACGTTGTTTTATTAGAAAATTAGAAAAACCAAATTGCTGTTTGTTGCCCGACCCGGGAATCGAACCTGGGACCTCATGCAGTCAAGCCCAACATTGGACAACTAGACTACAGAGTGATATTTTAAACAATATGGGATAAGACTGCGAACAAACACACGGTGTACAATCATGGCGCTGATGATAGATGTTTAAGTTTATATACAGTATTCTACCACCAGTGTCCTTGTGTGTTGTCCGTAGGTATACGTCGTAGTAAAGCCAAAAAACGATGCGCATGTTTTCATTATGAATTATTAGTATCTTCAAAATCTCTCTTTTAAAAATAGGTCGCACTCAAAATCCTCCATTATCTTTTAAACAGTCCCTAAGTTGATATTTTCAAAATCAAAATTGTGACTTAATAATAGATTAAAATATGTTAATGATGTCTCTGAATACACCAGTTAGAGGCCAAACTTATATGAGCTAAGTCAAGAATGTTGATGGTTTATTACTTATTAGTTATAAATGTAATGAATACGGTATAAACTCCTAAATATAAAACTACTACAATGTACTACAATTGTAATGTCGGGTGCAAATATCTTAATATTAATTATTTTAATTTATTTGCAGAAATAAGTAAAGTTATAAATCTCAGATTATATTAAAAAAAAATGACTTTTCCTGGCATGGGGCCGTAAACAATTGTAAGTAGCAATTAAAAAACAAAGACATAAAATTGCAGCAATCAGCTCTGCTACCACATGTTATACAAGAATTTATGAAATGCATATTTTAATCATAAATTATAAAAGTTATTTAAAGGTGTTAATTAAAATACATCATGTCGTATTTACAATAATTATATTTAGTGTTATAAAGTAAAATACGTCCCATCTTACAACAAAAAAGTAGTTGTAGTTCCACTAAGTCGTATAACCATTGTTTTACTTTTAATGAATACTCTGGAATTCATTGCCTTATGAAATTTGGAGTATTCAATCATTAACATTTTTAAGAAGGCAGTAATGGAGTGTTATGGTGTGTAATTAATTAACATGTTGGCACTTTAGACGTGATTAGTATTTTGGTTTGTGCTTTTTTGTTTAGTAAGTTTTTGTATTGTGCACTGTAATATGTTCTACATTTTTTTATGCGTTATCTTTATTTTGGGTTTGCTGTAAGAAATCTCTTTTAGACTTAAGCTCGCCTTTTTTATAATTTTACATATTTACTTGTTTTTTGACTTTTTGAGTACCATAAAGAATTAAAGAAAGTAACAAAGAAAAAATTAAACAGTCGCTTAACTCATGTTTTACTAAACACTGTCTAAAATTGGATTCTCAACCAACGATTATACTGCCACGCATAGAAATAGGAATATATAAAGAAGTGCAACAATATTAAATTTAGTTGTATAAATACCGTTGGAACCGACATTATAACTTAACAAAATCTCCTTGTCTCTTTTTAACAAATGTTGATATTGTGTACGCCGAAAGAGATAAAGACATTTTTGTCTATGCTCATTTTGGCGTAGTGGCGTCATGACTGTTCTCATGCTTGTCAAAAACGCCATATTTAGTGTTTAATTTTATAGTGATGTACTATTACAATTGCCGATATTTTATTTAACGTTCCCAGAAAATATTTGCACAACATATGAATGTATACCATTGCCATTGAAAGTATCAATCACAGTCTAGCGTAATAAGAGTTCTTTCAAGTGCTCACTTTAAAGTAAAGAAAATGGTTTGAATGTAATCTGATAACTTTTTTTGTAATGATAATGAATCTCGTAATAATATAGTAATAATATATATAGTTAACTTATATAATGAATAAACATATTTGTACACTACAATGTAAAAAAATATGCTCGTGAAAAGTAAATAAATATTATTTTCAATTTTCTTTCATTTAATTACATTTCCCTATTTATAAGCCAATTGAGTAGCACTTAGTAAGTAAGTACCTAAGTAAGTTGATAGTTGCAATTTCATTCGGTAGTTTCATTTATTATCTATTTACAAACACTTAACTATCAATCTTCACTAATAGATTATGTATCGATATCGATACTCTACTTTGTCTGGACAGCTTTAAAATGTCAGAATGGCAGCTATATTTATTAACCAATGGCAAGCTTTTTTCGTAGTTATTTCGTGTCTATATACTTAAGAGGTCAATGCTGCCACGTCATCCACGTGTAGCATGTCATTAGTTGGATGTCAATTTTTGAGTGTTTAGATGGCGCCATCCATTTGAGTCCATTGAAGTTTTGGCGCCATCGTGAATGAAGGTGGTCGTAATTTTTTCATTATTATTGAATTTCGTGTTAATATTGTGTGAAATTGGTTATTTTATGTGGGGATTAGATTAATTTTGTTCAGTGAAAGTGCACAAATGAAATAATTCTATTATTCTAAATCATGAAGAAATTAGTGTATCATATATTTGCTCGCTGCCGTCAAATCTCACTAGATGAGCTTGAGTAACGAAGCCACGGCTTTACTCAAAACCCTGACCTGACATGACTTTGTATATAGTGACTAATGACTGTATAAGAATTAACTAACTTGACATTAGCAAAGTAGTCGTAAAAACGATCGAAAGCCGTATTTGTTAAAGAAGAAGAAGAAGAAGAGTGTTTAGTTAAACAGGAATCTGTTTTTAGTGGTAAGACGGATCATGTGTTACACATAAAAAACGTGTTAAACCACAGTTTCAAACCTTTTGCCTCCAAGTTCAAGAGTGACCGGTGTCAAGTATTTGGTTGCGGCAGCGTATACAATCTTGCCGACAGTTGTGCTACCCGTGTAGAAAATATAGTCGAACTTGTTCTTCAGCAACTCGGTTGTCTCCTCTGGCCCACCTTCCACAACAATTACTGCATTCTGGAATACAATTTAATTTACGTTTTGCAAATTCATTTTTCTTTTATCATAATACTTTAATATAAACGATAGGACAAATAGTGGTCCTCCATTGATCGAAATTCGACCATAACAAATTTTAATATTTTGTTGACATGAACGTCATCTTCATTTCTCAAGACCAACTACTTTGTTTCCAAACTTTTTAGTGCGCCATATGTAATCTTTTATCGTTATCATTAATGTATTTGTTTGTGTGTGTCAAATGCATGGTAGTGTGGGTAATGTTTTATTCATTGATTTTATGTACTTTATAAGCATTATTATTGAAGAGTATTAGCGCTCTGCACTTCACCTACGCATAAACTATTAGTGCGCCAAATTTCGTTAAAAGGGGAACAACGTTTTGGCATCACGTATTAATATTACATAGATTCAACCTAGCATAATTATGTACTAAGCAACAACAATATCTGACCCCCTTACAATACTTTAAAAGTACTGTAAGGGGATCAGATATATGCGTAGTTCACTGTTGGAAATAACACGATGTTATTATGTCCTTGTAGGTATTAGCTTCACCACATACATATTTCCGTTTTTAAACCAATCCGTTTTAAAAACAATTTAACATTTAATGTGTAAAAAAGTCGCAATATAAAAAAAGCGTTTTGTTAAGTGGATGCTAAATGGTTATCATCATAATTATTTATGTGCGAATAAATGTCCAAATATTATTATTAATTATGAGAAGTAAAAAAAGGCTAAATGGGAATATAAATTTTAATAGCTTAAGCGAAGTTTAACTGCAACAGATGCACTATAATTTTAATGTTATGTCGTCTTACTAAACAAACAAATATGTATAATTATAAAGTACAATAATAAACTTACAAGACGCCTCTGTGGTCTAGCGGGTGTTGTTGAACTTGACTATCGGAGGTCCCGGGTTTGAATCCCGGGCCAGGCAACAAAATGAAAATTGGGATTTTCCAATTTTCTAATAAAAAAAAGTTGCTCGGGATTGGATAGGAATCAAATTGGGCATATCCTCTGTCAAATTAAAAAAGGATGTTGAATATCGTACTACTTTGTAAAAAAGTTATAATTATTAACTCTTTTTTGTTTTTCCATCGTAAGTGTACGGAAAATTGTTGAAAGGAGTTTGAAAGGAAGTTGCAAAGGATGTCCGATGGAATACTGTAGGAGGCCCAAATTGGTTTCAGGTCTGGGAGAGGATGTACGGATCAGGTTTTCTCCGCAACATCGTAGAGAAAGAAGCATCTGGCTATGAATTAAAAGGTTCTCTGTAGATTTGTGAATCTCGAAAAAACTAATTAAAAAACAAAAAAAAAAGAAAGATTTTTTTTTCAACCAACCCGTAAAAGGATTTTAGTAAAATGTAATAAGTTATACGTGTTCTAAATTTAAAAAAAATATTCAAGCCAAATTCAGAACATCCTTCGTTTTGTAGGTAAATAGGTACGACGTGAGTTTACATTTGAGTAGAAGGCACCTTAATAATAAATTTATTCATTCGTAACCAAGTACCTATTCACCTTTTCTGTGTTACATTTAGACAATTGCTTTACTCACGTATTTTTGTTTTGGTCTGCATCGACTTAGTTCCTTAGTTTTTGCTGTAGACGTTATTGCATGAAGGCTAAATATAATATTTGAGCTTCTCGTATGGTGAGTTTCGGAATTAAAAATGAGGCAATTTTAAAGACGAAAACCTACAGGTCTTTTTATTTCTTACTAGCTGCTAAACAGTTTCCTCTGACATAGCAAGTCAGATCCGTGGTCGGAGTATCCAGGTAACATGTATATATCCTATTGATGATGACCAGGTTCTGATGTTGCTGTAATACATGTTGATGGCAGTACAGTCAGCGAACGAAATATTACTTGATAATAATTCTAAAGACAAGGTAAAGGGTCAGACATTTCGCTGGCTAAAAGTACCATGCTTTCGACCGCCTCGTTGGTCGAGTGGCTAGCGTACACGATTACTACATCAACCAACCGCGAGGCTCGGGTTCGATTCCCCACGGAGGTAGGCATTTGTGTGATGAACATTTAGATATCTGCATTTCCGGGTCTGGGAGTTTAAATTTGTGTTACGTGTTAAGGAATATTTATTTATTCGGTACACAGAATTGCTTCTCTGGTGATAATAGAACTTGAAAAAAAAACCCACCAAGACGGACAATATGTTACTTACATTGTCCAAATACTTCGGTATAGTCTCAACGACGAACTTGGCACAAGCGACTGCCATCTCGCTGGGTTTGATGATGACCACGTTCCCAGCGGCGATAGCCCCAGCCATAGGCAGTAAAAGCAGCTGCAGCGGGTAATTCCAAGCGCCGATGACCAGAACCACGCCGTAAGGGTCATTATAGATAACTACATCGTCCAGCATATTGACTAAACCTTTCGATGGCTGAAACAAATATTATTTTTTTAAGGCTGTTCAGGAATAAATAAGATTTCCCCACCGTTTAGCCGGGATACCCTTTTGCTCTGAAAGCTATTTCCATTGATTTAAGGTGACTTAGGATGCTCTGGACCATTACGAGGGAAGACATAGGGTCTAGGTTCGGGCTCCTTTGCAGAATAGATCCAATCGAATTGCCTTCCTACCAGGCGGCTTGTAAAAGGCGAGCATAGGCTTACCGTCACTAACACCATGACATCTGACTAGGTGGTAGAGTATCGTAGGGCCTCGCCCTGCTTGGTACGGGTGGTTCCTTCCGTCATAACGTCAGCGCTTACTTTTGACGTGTTCCGGTTCAGAGGATAATGTTGCCTATGTTGGCCCTTAAAATAACTTCGTTGGTCCTAAAATAAAAGGCAACCAACCGCTTTCCAGCTGTGTCTGTTACTAATAATAAGTTGGTGGTTCTTAGTTACATATCATTGGCGCATTAGACGGGGACATGTACTTCTGACCATCAGAAAGTCTTTAGCATGTTAAGAAAAAATAAGATAAATTTACATCTAATAGCGTTTAAGTTTGCCGATGGAAACATTTGCCCGCCGTTGTATCCATATCAAGCAAACATTACAAAAATCTCAGGACCGATACAAAGTGTATGGCGAAAAGCGAAGCGAATGGCTTTATTCTGTTTATGTAATTTACTAGCGGCCCGCCCCGGCTTCGCACGGTTATGAAATAAACATATAAACCTTCCTCTTCAATCATTTTATCTATTAAAAAAAAAACCGCATCAAAATCCGTTGCGTGGTTTTAAAGATTTAAGCATACAAAAGGACATAGGGACAGAGGAAGCGACTTTGTTTTATACTATGTAGTGATGTATGGTTTTACGTACGGCGAACTCAATCCGCCGACGGAAATCTTTGCTTGCTTGGGTTCGCCGTTATATCCATATCAAGCAAACACTAGAAAAAAATCAGGGTGGATACGAAGCGTATGAATTTCCTTATTATTCATTTATGGAAGGTTTTACGTACGGCAAATCCACTTCGCCGACGGAAACATTTGCTTGCTTGGGTTCGTCGTTAAATTCATATCAAGCAAACACTAGAAAAATTTCAAGCGGAATACAAAGCGTATGAATGGTTAAATTATTTATTTAAGTACGTTTTATTTTATGTTTTTGTAAACTTGTTGCACAATAAAGAGTCGTTCTATTCAAAGATAAGGTGGTAAGAGACAAATGCTGTCTATACACATTATAGACATTGCTATTACGTCGATGATACATGGCCACCTATCGGGGCTGGCCGTCCAGTAGTCTACCAACGGTTGTTACTCCATTGATAATAATCTAGAAAGTAGAAACCACCAGCAGTCGGTTGGGTCATCGTATCCCTATGCTTAGAAATTGTACGCACGTGTTTGTTAGCCTTCATTTTGCGTTTTTTTAAATGTAGCTCGCATTATGTGAACAATCTCGAGGGTTTTTGATAAGATTTACGCGCTTATAATATATTCTTTAACGTGTTTGAGAACTGTTCAACTCACGTGAGCAAAAAAAAAACACGTGGCAACAATGACTGAATGAATAATATGATTGTTTTATGAAATCATAAGATTACATGTAATTATGTGCTAGTAGTGTTTCTGTACATACATATTATAAAATCGTATATTGTACACTGTGTAACATCTATAGTTTCGGTTTCATACTAGTTATTGTAACTCACGAAGGCGAGCTGACTTTACTTTAATAAAACTAATAGTCACTAGATTGGTATGATTCTGCTGTTTAAACTTATTTTAGATGAATTCTATCTTTTTCGAATGAAGCAAAAACGAAATAGATGGAACATTTAAGACGTGTCAGATTAGTCAGGACATGTCAAATTGGGATGTAAGTATTAATCAACGTTTTCCGAGTGACAGATTAAACGTCTGTAGAGATGTAGTGTACAGACTAATCTGACAGCACTAAACATTTTTGTCTCTTTCTATTACTTACGTTGAAAGAAAGCGATAACTTAAAATTATTTAAGTGAGTATACAACAAAATTACCACCATTGTGTATTTTTATAACTATTTTCATACAATTATACCAAATTTTTTTTAAGCCAACCATATAGATTTTACTCTCTGGCACACTTCGACACAATAGACAAACTATACGCGGTTTTCATTTAATTTTCTCGCTAGCTAGTTCATTTATGGTTCGTATTGAAGAATACTGGAATTCACTACCAAAATCAGTGTTTCCGGAACAGTATAATTTGGAAGTGTTTAAAGCAAGAGTAAATAAGCTTTTTCTAGCTAAGTGTGCCTCCACCTAGGCAGGTTTGTAGTCATTTACACTGGCTTATTTTAAAAAAAATGTGAAAAATCGAAATCTAAACTATTTTAATAAATAAAAATTGTGTTTGTTTGTTTTTCTGTTATGTGGTAACGAAGTGAGTTTATGGTGTATCCCACAAGCAAACAAAGATGACAAATCTATCGTCAACTGGGCACTTAGTCCCGGGCTAACGTTTACAAAATAAAAAATAAAACACACATTTTGAGGGTTGGGCAAACCCAGGAATCGAATGCGCGACCTTATGTAGTTAACGTCATCGACAGACCACTCAGATGATACTATTTATAAATAAAATACAAGGTCGAAGGCCTTGTGCCTTGACGTCTTAAAAATTACCACTTTGTGATTTTTCGCACCTCTTGTATAAGCTCACTTACTCTGTTTATGTAAATAAGGACCCGAAGTTGAAGATACAGTTGAATATGTACAAAAACTGAATTTAGAAAACTCTTATGCACTCTAAAATCTGCAATATCAAAACTTATTTTACATTGTTTTTGTGTTCAATGTGAAAACACATTATACATTTTTTTTGTTTAATGTGAAACACAAAAAGTAGCAATCTGCTCTTACAGCCATAATCAATGTGGTCCAGCTGAGTTTTTTTTTTATGATATTGGAATGCAAACAAGCAGACGGATTTACTGATTGTAAGATTCACGCCGCCTAGAGACACCAAAGGCGGTAATGGTGCGTTGTCAACCTGAGGCCAGGATGTTAGGCCTCGAACAAAAGTAAGTTTACCGGCTACCTTACCCTCCGAACCGGAACACGTCATGACGTTATGGCGCCAGGAATAGGTAAAGCGGTGGTACCAATCCGGGTGAGTCGCTACTAAACTCTACCACCTAGTCAGATGTCATGGTGTAAGAATATTCTCTATGGCAGATTATTCTTTGTGTGTTTTATACTGCTTTGTACAAATCTAAGATTTCGCATCTCTTCTCTCATCTATTATCTACTTTAATATTTTGTTCTCTTTGTTTACAATAAGAAATATATTATTAATTTTCTTCTAATTAATATTAGAAGTATTTCTAGTGGGTAAAATACAGAGACCATTCGTACAAAAACTACTATCTGTTACGAATTGGACATAGAAAGAGTTTCAGAGTTTTAACAAACGTATGAGATACATATGCCTATATCTATTTAAAAAAATGAATTGAAAAAGGCAAATAAAATTTAAGGATACTAGTGGTCCTGTAAGAGATGCAGATATTTCCCAGTTCAGATATCTCCGTTGCCTAAATTTACTGTGAATTTAAAAATTTCCGAACATAAAAACGTGTAAAAGGTGAACTTGACATGTACTTGAAAGTCATGCATTTATATGGATTATTGCACTGCTTATCTACTAGAAGATAAAGATAATCCTTATTATCACAGAAAAAAAACTTCTGTTTAACTAAACACAGATTAAAATTGACATGCAATCAATAACATACTATATGTGGATGACGTGCAGATTAATCCAGATTTAGTCAGTGTTTAGTAAAACATGTTTCAACGTTTTTTCGTTCGATTCGGTTATTTTGCTCGTGGCCTCAGGTTGGCAGCGCATTATTACCACTTTTGGTGTCTCTAGGCGGCGTAAATTTCTTTGTATCAGAAAATTCGTCTGCTTTGTTTGCCTGCCAATATCGCAAAAAAACGAGTGTTTAATTTTTTTTAGTAAGGCACAAAACTCTAATACAGTGACTAAGTTGAAAATACTACGAAAAAGTAAATAAAAATCATTAACTAGTGTAGACCATCTATAAGCTAAATTATAATAATACCTATAAGCTATATAATATTAATAATACCTATAAGCTAAATTCTAGTCCTATTATAATATGGTTTGTTAGCTTTGTAAATACTTAATTGATATTATATATTCTTCCATCATCGACAAGTACTAAGCCACACCTACTTTATCAAAATCAGTTAAGTACAAAACAAAGTTAAGGGCGAATTAAGCCGCGAATTATTGCTAGTATAAAATAAAAAGCTAGTGGACCTCCTTGAAGGAACAAAATAATAAGGTATCCGTTGATAATACTTTAGATAACTTTAACAAACAAGTCGACATTGACATAATTGTTTACAAGTAGGGACCAAAGTAAAACTTGATTTTACATATAACAATGTTACATTGAACATCATTATAATTTTGAATGGAATCGCAAAAAGTGCATAATAAGTCATAATTATTAGTTCATCAATGATTTTGGCTCTGGGTGTTTATTCAAATTATTCTGGTATCTATTAAGTATTTCTATGTACCTATCAGTATCGTTGACTAACACCCATAACACATGCATGTAATTTGCTTACTTTGGGGTTCGATTCAATTTTTATTACCTGTTCCGTTTCCGGTTTCACCCGCGTAAGTCCCAATCCCGCGGGAACTCCGGGATAAAAAGTAGCCTATATGTTATTCTGGGTCTTCAGCTACCTACATACCAAATTTCATCGTAATCGGCTTTGTAGTTCATGCGTGAAAGCGTAACAAACATCCATACATCCATACATACAAACTTTCGCATTTATAATATTAATAGGATTAAGTACTAGCCGACCCGGCGAACTTTGTATCGCTCTCAATTGCCCATAATTTCTTTTTCTCC
>NJDD01000406.1:99810-126199 GCA_002245505.1 Calephelis nemesis
TAATTATTATGAACAAACTTTGACCATCTTTTCTCTCGATGGCGCCAAACTTCGCCAAAACTCTTTTCAATAACTTTCATTTTAAATTTAATTTTTTTTCTTTTTGTCCCCCTATGATAAGTTAGAGGCTTTTGGTTATGCTGCCTCTTTTTCATTAGAGTATAAGTTGTTAAAACATTATTGGCAGGCTAATAGCTTGGTCATTTAATTTAAGTAGGTACTTAATATTTTAAAAGGAAATCATCATGTAGAACAAGGACAGCTTTCACCATACCAGTAGGTATGTTACGTAAACTAAGGCCAGTACCCTTTTCATGGTCATGTTCCGCGACAGCCAACAACTTACGTGGGTACCTACTACTATCCTAATGTTTTGAAGATATAAGGAATCGATAACACAAGAAACGATGCCAGGATGTGGAACACGCGTTATTATACCTACTCAACGTTATGGCTATCGTTGGGACGTGACGAACTTATAGCGAGTTGGTTAGGTTACTGAATTTTCCAATAATAGGTAGGTACAATTAGTCGTTACGTCACGTCACTCAGCCACGTGGCTAAGGGTTGTTAAGCTCTCACCACTATTGGTACCATTTTTTGTACCGGGAAGAGACCCGATGTGGACCAGGCCGTAGCCGTGGTGTGAGATGGTGAATTCGAAAGTGACTCCATCTCGCCCCTGGGCGGCGTGAAGCTCATCGTATGGATTTTAGTCGGTTGACGGTTTAGGCTTCTATATATACTACTTCATTTGTGTTTTAGACTTCTAAACCGAATTCATATTAAACAAGAGCTTATTCGTGTAGAATACAATTTATTGGCTTTGCCTAAAGGGCCGTGTTCCATGAGACTTTTCAAACCGATATTTAAGTCAATGCTTAAGTATTGATTTTGACAAGAAATTATGAAAAGTTATTTCTTAAAACTTGATTAAAACTTTATTTAAGTTTTAGCATTATTTAAAAATATGTGTCTAAGCAATAAACCCGAGAATAATAAGCTGAGATAAGGGAGCCGCATATCCTTATTAAATTATAATGCTAATCCTTACATGTTTTTAAATTCAGCCAATACGCGGACTTAGGATTAATCCTTGTTTAAATTTTGATTTGACTGCATACAGTGCAGCAAGATGTTTTATGATTCGGTGAAGTTGTAAGAACCTCGAGGTTAGCTACATATCAGCCATTTCCAAAAAAAAGATGTTTTTTGGTGCACGAAGCCTGTAGCAATTGTTATTCCATTGTATGGTTAATAAGATGATTCTTAAAAGAAGTAAAGTTTTGAAAGTATTTAAGGTTAACCTAGTTGAGCAGTATACATTCAACAAGTAATAGTTAATCATTTTGAAATGACAACAATGCCATAATACTAATTGTTATTGAGAAACAAGGGATATAACTATATAATAATTATTCTTAAGAGCTAATAGCAATGTTGAGTATTTGAACCTATTATTATTGAATGCAACTAATAGGCTTTCTATTGTAAATTGTACCTATATTTCTTTTAAGCTTTGCTGAAAGAAATTTCGTAGGCCTACCACGTACATTCGTAATCTTATTTTTAAATGTCATTGTCGTAATCTCTTTTCGAAATTCATAAATAGAATGTCGCCTTATGCAAATCTACTTAAATTTGTTACGGAAAAAATCCTGACGTGTGTGGCAGGTCTTACACAGATTTGTTGCGTTCGATTTTTTTAAAACGGAGTCCTGAAAAATTTTTTTATTAAATGTAGCTTACCTTGCAACTTATTTTTTTTACTAGATAGATATCTATCCTATGCAATATACAAAAACTGCGGATGCGCAGCTACAATAAAAACAGTTGCATTGTTATGAGTTGGTCGGTATCTTGATAGGTATACTATGTGTATTCAAATACATTACATACAAGAAAGAAAGAAAGAAAATAAATTTATTTGCGAAATATGTGTGTTTAAGTTGTTACAAAATTATTTAAGCTTTCCAACATATTCTACCACATTGTGGTGTGCAAATATTTAAATATTTTTAAAAACGGATTATTATATAACTAATATACACAATGTTTAAATATTCATTCAACATATAGTTTTGTTCTTATGTATTAAGGTTAACTTATGTGCGAGCTCATGGAGCACTTCTGACCTAAGAGCAATAAAAAGTATGACAAGAGGAATATCATAAACACTGGAAAATTTGGATATTGATTTTTTGTGTGTGAATTATACACACGTCCAAATGTGATTAAATCCGATACACATGAATTAATTTTAAGCAAAGAGTTTTTTAGCCATCTTAATTAGAATATACATCAAACGCCTCGCTCGTATAACGTTTTAGTGACCTTCGCATTTCCTTATAGTTATAACAGCTACTATTAATAAACTAAAATATTATTGTCAAAAGACCTCGATACAATGTTTTTTCAAAATAGTGAATCTGGTTAAAACGAATAAAGTGTGTAGATCTTAACTATATAATTATACCTACGTGATGCCAAAAATTTGGACCCCTTATTACGAAGATTGCGCGGACGCAGGAGCATAAAATTTGGCACACTTATAGTTTATGTGTAGGAGAAGTGCAGAACGCTAATATTTTCCAAAAATAATGCTTATAAAGTAAGTACATTAGAACAATAAATAAAACATTACCCACGACATCATGCATTGGAAACACACAAAAAAATATATTGATGATAACGATAAAAGATCACAAATGGCCCACTAAAAAGTTTGGAAACAAAGTAGTTGGTCTTGAGAAATGAAGATGGCGTTCTCATCAACAAGATATTAAAATTTATTATGGTCGAATTTCGACCAACGGGCGACCACTAGTACATAGAAATACTTAAGTAGATACCAGAATAAATTTAATAAGCACCTAGACCCAAAAATACAGACAACTAAAATTGTTCTAATCTATAGATCAGTAGTAGTTAGAAGACATCTAAAATATGTTCATCACATAAATACCTGCCCCGTTGGGAATCGAACTCGAGTTTCGCGATTGGTCAGTGTAGTTAGACGTGTACACTAGCCACTCGACAAACGAGGCGGATTATAATGAAACAATCAAAATAATTACAGCCATAGTGTCACACACACTTGTTAATATGATGTTTTATTTATTTACATAAATTTACAGTCATTTAGGGTTATAGTTTAAAAACAAGTTATTTTAACAAAAATAATTGCCAAGGATTGTTAAGGTGTCAATTACCTTTACATGAACGTTACTATTTTACTGAATCAGGCGTTACTTTGTGAAAATACATCACAACAGATGTAAAATAAGCCTTCATCTGTATATTAATATGTAATGCCAAAACTTTGGAGTCATTTCTACGAAGATTGCGCGGACGCACGAGCATACAATTTAGCACACTTATTGATTATGTGTAGGAGAAGTACAGAACACTAATACTTTTCAATAATAACGCTTACAAAGTACATTAAATCAATAAATAAAACATTACACACACACTACCATGCAATTGACACACACAAATAAATATATCGATGATAACGATAAAAGATCACAGATGGCACACTAAAAAGTTTGGAAACAAAGTAGTTGGTCTTGAGAAATGAAGATGGCGTTCTTATCTCTAAGATATTAAATTTATTATGGTCGAATTTCGACTAACGGGCGGTCACTAGTTTTTCTAATTCTGCTTACGCGGAATCAACTGTTGTGGCTAAGTCCTCAAAATGACACAGAATGTGACAAGTGTGTTGTCTTTGATAGGCGACAATTAACACAAAAAAAAGAATCTGTTGTCCTAGTTCTAGTAGTAAATGCGAAAGTTTGTATGTTTGTCTGTTGCTAAAAAACTGCAGAACCGATTTTCATGAAATTTAGCACACACACTGGTAACTTGGATTAACACATAGGATAGATTTTATCCTAAAAATGTTCCTGTGGGACATTTAACCACCAGGGCAAGGTCGCGAGTAATAGCTAGTCCATTATATAAATTCCATCCATCCGTCCATTAATAATAGTTAATTCAAAAAAAAGAATCATTTTTTATACATTTAAAATATCCTTACGACTAGCCATAGACAATAGGACTCAATGAGTTAGATGGCAATCCTATCGCCAACAGGGCACATATTAAATCCCTTACAACGTTAATTTTTATTAGACCATTGAAAGCTTATATTTTCTTGTAATGCCCTATCCGGGGATCGAACCCGGGACCTCATGAATTAAGTCCAATACTGGACCGTTAGAACATAAAAGCGATTTTTTATTTATGTATCTGCAGATTTAAATATCTATTAAAGATAGACAATAAATAAAGATCCCTGAACAAGTCACACAAATTGAATCTTACCTCAAAGTAAGCAAATCATATACTTGTGTTATGGGTGTTAGTCAACGATACTAATACATAGAAATACTTAAATACTTATATACCAGAATAAATTTATAAACAGATATATTTTATAAACAGACATATTTATTGATGCGGAACAAAATCTTCATTCATGTTAGAATAGCCTTCAATTGCAACGCAGCTCTTGGTATGTAGCGTGACCCAAACATTAATAGAAATAATAATGAATAATCCATTATTAAAGCGAATATGTGTTAGCCTGTCCTTATTTCACATCACAAGTTATGTAATTGTATTTTTGTTTTTTTTTATTTTTTTAATGTATTTGCGGAATTTGTGTATTAATAAGATGTTATAAAATATTTGAGTATTCCAACATATTCTACCACATTCGGTGTGCAAATCTTTTAATATTTATAAAAAAAACATTTAATTTAACTATTACGTAGGTTATTTATTTTTCATACCAGTTTCATTTATTACTTTTTTTTTATTTTTTTAAATGTGATTACGCTTAAACCCTTTCTATAATCTACCACCGTTTTCAAACCTAGCCAGTCTCAAGAAAAAGCGGCAAAATTATTCAACCAGGACCTTAATCTGCCTTTTACTTCCACAGTTCCCAAATCTATTTTATGTGACAAAATGGCGAACAAACACATGGCTCTCCTGATGACAAAATATAAGAGATAGATTGATTATAGATGTCGCGTCGGTGTGTTATGACCGCGGTGTTAGCCAATTTTTTTAAATGTGCAATGCTACCGGCTACTTAACACTCTGGACTGGAACGTGACATTGTTATTTATATTATATATTTATGATAGCCACAGGAACAGGTAAAGCGGTGGGTCTTTATCCAGATGAATTGCGACACGTCAGTCTACCACCAATGGTATTTTTGGTAATGACTCATTTAACCTTTGCTCTCGTCTTACGAGCGACATCGTAACGTCTTTGACGCCGTTTTTCGACTTTAATTCGTATTATTCAGAAACGCATGCACGTATGCTTTTGAATTTTTTATAGTAATTACACACGCTAAAAAGGACCGAATACAGTTTTCGGTGACCTTATATATTTTCTTATCTAGGCGCTATGATTTTTTTTGATTTTCGGAAAAACCGCGATTACTTGAAAACTTGTATTTTTTTAATCTAATTTTGCCGCTAATACGGACAAAATAAAAGTTATTTGTGCATGTTTATTCTACAGGCGCACATACAATAGTCTTTGATATAAAAGATTTTGCAAAATGTTACCGCAATGTCTCGAAAACCTGAAGACGCACAAATTTTATTTTAGCGCACAAATTTGCCCAAATATAAGCTTTCTGCTCATGCGCAATTTTAACTTTCCGATAATTAGTTTAGAATTTTCCTGCTGAAGCAACGTTACCCCAGCAGGAATCGTTTTTTCCGCTTATTTCCAAAACGACATGCACAATTTTTTTATTCGGCGCACAGTTACAGCAGGTCGAGCTCTAATTATGTGTCCCACTCACATCACTCTTTAAAAGTAGCACCTCTACGAGTACTTTCTTGCCGGGGTAACGTACACTAGCATGCTATCGCCAATATGGAAGCCAGGTTGTTGCTTGTGTTAAATGTTTTGAACTATGATGAAATGGTTAATTATATATTACATAATAACCATTTTTACATAACAAAAGGCAAAAATATTGCACATAATTAGAATGATAGTGTCATGTTTCGGTCCGAAGGGTAGCCGATAGAAAGGTAGACACTAGTCAGCGACGTACCTATAATATCTATGGTGTCTGTAGACCATAGTCATCTCTTAACATCAGGAAAGCCGTGAGCTCATTTGCTATCTCATCACATAAAAAACTTTGAGCAAAAAAGGAATGCAAAATTACAAAAAAAGTGTTTCAAATTAAGGTGTTTTTAAGTAGGTATTAAAAAATATTTTTTTTATTTTCCTTATTGAACCAGTAAACTGAAATGTTCCTTGAGATTTTTTGTATCTTATTTACTTATTTTTACGCAAAGTCCTTTGCGTGGTAGGCAGATAGTGTCTAGTATTTTGTATATTAATTATTCAAACGTCTTCAGAGTTAATCTGGTTTAGAACAAGATGATTAATTCAACAAATCATATATTATCTATACGTGAAGCAAAAACTTTGGACCCCTTTTTACGAAAATTGCGCTGACGGAGGAGCATACAAATTTGGCACACTTATAGTTTAGGTTTAGGAGAAGTGCACAACGCTAATATTTTTTAACAACAGTGCTTACAAAGTACATTAAATCAATAAATAAAACATTACCCACACTACCATGCATTTGACACACACAAAGAAATATATTGATGACTACGATAAAAGATGACAGATGGCGCACCATACACTTTGGGAACAAAGTAGTTGGTCTTGAGAAATGAAGATCGCGTTCTTATCAACAAGATATTAAAATTTGTTATGGTCGATTTTCGACCAACGGGCGACCACTAGTATAAATAGATAGTCGAAAGTTTGGTAGGTTGGTGTAGTTTGTTCATAATCAAAATTAGATTAGTTTAAAAAGTATGGATATCAAACTATAATTCGAAATTATCCATTCAGTAAAGAAATGCGTGTCTGAACTAAAAAGCTTTGACTGATTAGTAAATTATGATTTCGCGTGACATTTTTACTTGCGTTGGAATATAATTTCCTTTTGATTTTTTGGGTTGATTATATTTGTTACCAGCTAAGGTGACTGAATCATATATTGTTGAAGCTTTGACCTTACATTTCGTATATTATTAATAAACATTACTGGGCAAATGACATAATATATTGATCTAACTACAAACTAAGCTAAATGCTTGTGTTGTTAGGTGTTATTCAACGACATACCACATTGCAATAATTAAACAGATATTGGAATAAATTTCATAAGCACCCAGACCCAGGAACACACAAATTTAAATGTTCATCACTAAAATGTCTGTCCCTGTCGGGAGTCGAACCCTTGCGATTGGTTAGAAACGTAAGGGGTCGACGCTACTCCTCGATCATCGAGGCGGTCAATTTATTGAGTGTATTGTATTTTTTACTAATTAATTAAATTGGCATCAGCATCTACCCCTTTAGTCAAGATTGATTAATGTGCATAAAGTTCCTAATTACCCAATTTCGTAAAACCATGTCAAGGGATAGGGAAAGCGATAGTATCCGTATCTTATGTCATCGAGGAAATTTGGCGACATTGAGAAAATCCACAACAAGTTTACTTATTCTTTAAATAGCTACTTCAATTGGGCATCTATACGAGTATATATAAAAGAAAGTCGTGTCAGTGACACTATTTATAACTCGAGAATGTTCAAGTGATTTTGCTGAAAATTGACGGGGAGGTAGCTAGAACCAGGATACGGACGTAGTTAACTTATTTATTCAATTCTACTGTGAAGATACTAGGAAAACCAATATTTTATATTTTTCCATACAAACTGGACAGGTAGAACGAAGTTCACCGCAGCAGCTAGTTTCAACTACAAAAAACTTTGACTTATTTTTTAAAAATCAGAAATGGAAAACGAGAATACGATTCTCTTATTAAAAGACAAACTTAGCCTAATGACACCATAGTCTACCGACTTGGGATTACTACCTGGTCAAGTTGCAGAACGGTACTTTACCACTAGTAATCTTCCTCAAAATTAAACATTTGCTAGCCTCGTACGAGTTGCCTTTCAGGAATGAAGATGGTCTATTCTTAATTCTACACAGGAGACTCGAATCAACACGGGGAATTTTTTTATGTATAAACGGCATCCTTTTTTCTCTTCATCATTTTATAACTCCTACAATTTCAAAAGTTACCGATTTGAGATAAACTGTGTGCATCGATTGAATAATAGAAAATTAAATTAAAAAAACCCCGACACAAAACTAAATTTCTCTTTAAAAAGTAACAAAAATGTTGACATTAGGTTAATATCCCCACTTTCACCTACCACAAATTTTAAACGATTCCACCGATTTTCATCAAACATATCTAAGAACACTTGCACATACCTTACTTTTAATATAATAAAACTAAATTGAAATCACTGCATCCGTTCGGGATGCCACACACAGATAGACACGTCAAACTTACAACACCTATCTTTTTGCGTCGGGGGTTAAAAACAAAACCTTCTTCTGAACTCAGTGACTTTTGTTTGTTGAATAATGTTTCGGGCATTAATTATTAATTATATTAATAGGTATTAAATAAAAGGATAATTAAATGTATAAAAAACAGACAAACAAAATGAATGTTTTGAATATTCTCTTGCAAAGTTTTGAAAACTTTTTCATGACCGACGATGTAATGTTTATTATCCTTAACTAAATTGAAATAATAAATACATAATTAGAAGTTCTAACTTTTGAACTCATAACATTTTGATTAATAATTGTCGTCGTCGGTATAACCAATATCCACTATGATCATTTTAAGAATTGTTTAAGTCAGGCTCTATCACTGCTGATAATAATTGTGATTCATAATATTAAGTGTGATACAGTGTTATTCAAGTAATATCATAAATTAAAGTTCGTCTATTTTAGTTAATTTTTACCTAACGTTATTTGTATTATACCAGTATCCACTGTGATCACTCTAAGAATTGTTTAAGTCAGGCTCTATCATTGTTGATAATTGTGATACATAATATTAGGTGAAAGTATTATTTAAACATCGTAAATTAAACTTTGCACTATTTAAGTTAATTATTACCCAGCGTTATCTGAATTTTACCAACATTTACTATGATCACTGTAAGAATTGTATAAGTGAGGCTCTACCACTGTTGGTAATTGTGATACATGATGTTAATTGAGCAAGGTGTAATTCAAATATGTATCATGAATTAACGTTCATTTATGATCAACTTTCTGAAAGCTTTGCTTATATCAGGCTCTATCGATGTTGATATTGTGAAGTATAGTAATAATTAAGTTTAAGTGTAAGTAAATTACTAAATTTTAAAGTTGTTTTTATATAATGTATTTGATTTTTTTTGTTTTGCCAATTTGATAATTCTTACTTTTTGTACAAACTCTAATGAAAAAAACTTCCTGAGGGGCATTGTATCTGTACTCTTTTGTCTCAATCTCTTTTGAATGCTATTACTATTTGAGCTACTAAGAATTCAAATCTTGTGGCGAAATTCTTATTTTTTTAAGCTTGTGCTTTATGATCATGGAAAGCAAATAAGCAGACAGATTTCCTGATGGTAAGAAATTCACGCAGCCTAGAGACACCAAAGGTGGTAATGAAGCGTTGCAAACCGGAGGCCGGTATGTTAGGCCTCGAGTAAAAGTAAGTTTACCGGCTACCTTACCCTCCAAACCGGAACACGTCATGACGTTATGGCGACGGGAATAGGTAAGGCGGTGGTACCTATCCGGGTGAGTCGCTGCGAAACTCTACCACCTAGTCAGATATCACAGTCAGATGTAACCGGAACACGTCAACTACAAGCATTGGACGTTATGGTGGCAGGAATAAAAAAATTGTGCTTTCCGGTAGACCCCTTAACTTCAACACGATCCAGTAATGGTTTCTTGGTAGCACTAATAATGAGTCGTTTGATTGTTTGTTGTATATGTTACTCGCATATGTATTTTATTTATTAATAAATGATCAACATATTCTTATATATATATCGAATAAATCACAATTTCCCTTGGAAAGTGCATTACTCGAAATCGGATGGACTAACATTGCCAATTCTTTATTTGTCTTGTTAGTCATTGTCAGGAGAAGGTTTATATGAAAAATTAAAATTGTTTTATTGATTTTCTAAACTAAACTAAAAATGTGATGTGTTAAAACCAAAAATATATTTTAATATAATAAAAATGACCGACATTGGTATGGCTACATTTTAATCAATGGTTTAAAAGAAAATGATTTCAGAACAACTTTACAGTCATAAAATTTAATTCACGAACTCGTAATAGGTATTTCCAACCTCAAAAACTACTAGACAATAACATGTTTTTACTTATTTTTATATTTGGAAATAAATTGTGTGGGTGTAAGTAACATAGCGAAAAATTATATTTATGACTATTATCATAATAATAGTTATATTAACGTGATATTTATAATTACGATAACATTACTATTCCTTTTTAATAATTTACTAAAATAATTAATCACTACATAGTTTAAAACAAAGTCGCTTCTCTGTCCCTATGTCACTTTGTATGCTTCAGTCTTTAAAACTACGCAACGGATTTTGATGCGGTTTTTTAATAGATAAAGTGATTAAAGAGGGAGGTTTATATGTATATCCCATTAACATGCGAAGCCGGGGCGGGCCGCCAGTTAATTATATATTTTAGCCTCATGTTACGTATTGGAAATAGTTTTACCAATTTTCGAAAAATGTTTACAACAATCAAATCACAATAAGTTTTATTTCAAAGAGCCTTTATAACTTTTAATTTATTTTAAACAAACATAAAACAACTGAAAAAATATCCTAAGTTTTAAAGAATATCTAAATGTAAATGTTTATTTTAAATACTTACTATTATTGTTGACCATTAAAATGATATGCAAATTTAATTACTATGATGGTTTGATTATTATAATTGTTTTTAAACAAAAAAACATCGTAGTTATTCATAATTCATAAAAGAATTATTATTATTGCTTATCAAATTGATATGATTACTAATTTTAAAACCACATTTAGTTTGCACATACTTACCATAATTCATATTCGATTTTCACTAATTTTTGTTATCATAAAAACAAAAAAAAAACAATCAGTGAAAGATTGTTAGATCTAATCGACGGATCTAAGGATAAAAAATAAACGTCAAAAAATTACAAAAATATGGAAAGTCGTGGTTTTTTATAGTCAAATGAGTACCTAATACCACCTATGTTTGTTTTTGATTACCTTATGGCAAACTTTTTATAATGTCAATAATTACAAAATTTGTAGAAATCAATTTTCTATAACATGAATACCGTTTCCCGTATCCAACGGTATTTATCGATATAATGATTATATATAATGATTATAAATGATAATCATTAATTGTTACATTTGATAATAGAATTTTTAGTATGCAAATACCGTTTTGTGTATTATCGATGTCCACTACGACCAAATCACTGTATGTTTTGCCAACATCTGGTTCAATAACAATGCTCACTTCACCGGTGCAGCCGTGCTGTAAGGCCGGCGGACTCATCGTGACTAGAGGTTTATAATAAGTAATCATGTGTCCACTTACCACTATTAATAAGTTGATCTCAACCTTGTATGTAATCTAGAATAGGGCTAATCTTTATAATATATATCTATATATATATATCTATATATTATTATTATTTATTAAATATGTATATATTTCTTGTATGCGTCTGTATGTCTATTTTTTATTTTTAAATTTTGTATATTTGATATATTTTATTTACCCAGCTTCCACTACGCCGCAAATACCTAATTTATATTTTTTATGATATTAGAAGGCAAACAAGCAGATGGATTTCCTAATGGTAAGAAATTCACGCCGCCTAGAGACTCCAAAGGTGGTAATGGTGCATTGCCAAACTGAGGCCGGGATGTTAGGCCTCGAGCAAAATTAAGTTTACGGCTACCTTATTCTTTGAACTGGAGCAGTGGAGCACATCAACGGCAAGTCCCTTTGGTGGCAGGAAAGAAAAATTAAAAACTGTCACTGAGCTCATCCTAAACGAATAGAGCGATTTTTATGTTTTTTTTTGTGTGTTTAAGTGGATTTGAGAATGGTTTAGATTCACAATTTGGTCTACTGGAAACTGGTTTTTAATTAAATTTTTGTTTGTATTTTGTAGACGTTGATTTTGGAATGTTTTACATTAGATCCGGCAGATTGCGCTACAATCGTAGCATCAAATATTTTGTAGTAGCTGGTGCTGTTAATTTCAAGGGATACTAAGTTTGCTGGGTCGGCTAATATAAATATAATCCTATAGGGTCAAGTAACTTAAATGTAAAGGGGTAAATTGAAAACGCTTATATTAAACTAGATGTTCTAAAAGGGAATTGGTGTGCGGATGTAGAATAGAATAGAATTACTCTTTTTTGTACACGAAAATATATTAAAAAAAATTACGCTAAAAATAAATCTTTAAAACTAAGTGATACACAAAGGCGGCCTTATCGCCAAAACAGCGATATCTTCCAGGCAACTTTATGTTATGGAGATATAATCAAAGAAATATTGCACGATGGTGCTCTTTATACACGAAAATGAATACAATGCATAAAATATAAATTGAAATAAAATTACTTATCAATAAAAAAAATTGAACAGTTTCTCTAAAACCAAGACAGATTGAATGTAGAAAGTGATGTATGTAGTCTAGTCGACAAGTTGAAAATGGTTCAAAGTAGAGATACTACTCTTAAAATTATGTGCGATAGCTCATTGGCTCCGGAATGACGTCTAGAAAAATGTGACAAAAGCGTGTGCATAAAAAATTGCGAAAATTATAAACAATTAAAAATAAAAAAATGCAGTTCGCTTTTTGCCAACATTTAATGAAATATTTAAGAAATTTTAAAAAAAGGTTCTGAAAGAGGAAGAAATTTCCAATAAAAAACTTTCGACTTCCGGAACTGTATCTCCAATATTTATAATTTTAATTTAATGCTGAAAATAGGTCTGCGCGCGACATTTTTATATTGCACACGTGGCGTCAAAGGCGAGTCAAAGGTATTGAATATTTCTTTTTAAATTAAAAAAAAATGTGGTGTGTTCTGAAAACTATAAATAATTTATTCCCGTTGGAAATTTTACTTAAAGTTAATTTTCCAACATGTTAAACTTCTCGAACTACTGTCTTAATTGTAAGTGAAAAAAAATGTTTAAATAATGGTCGTAAAAACTTCGCTTCGTAGAGCCTTTCTTATTTTTTTTATTTTCTTCTGAAAAAAACTTAAGTACATCTAAATTACACAAGTTTCGCCAAACTGTGAAGCAGTTTGTTGGCGATGCGCTCAGAAACATACTATTATTATTATTATTAAATTTGCTTATATAGTGCTTTGCTTACAATTATAAATTGTAATAATTACAGTCTCTGTTTTAAATTTACTCGTTTATATTTAATATTATATCGTGCAGCTTACAAATTTTCTTAAATTTTTAGAAGTTCGTTTTTCATTTTTACTTTTAAGTAGCCTTTTTTTAATTTATTGTCCTCGAGGAGAAAGGGATACTTATTACATAATTTGGGATTTATATACTCGATTGTTCTTTGTCCATAATAATTTTTGGCAGTGTGCTCAAGCAATCTTTTGTTTTCAGAGATTCTAGTATTACAGTTATATGTTTTTTGTATCTTGTGGTCTTCGTTGTAATAGTTTTCTATTATGTTTAAATATTCTACTTTACAGTGAACAGGAAGAATCTTACAAATTGAGAATAATCTGTTATAATCATGTTTACATTTTTCTTTGGTTTTTCTATCTACCAAATACTTAATTATCCTAGTTTGTAGGTGCTTTATTTGATCACATATACATACATATGATTTACATATATACTTAACTAGATCGTGCCATAAAAAATAAAAAAAATATTTATACTTTGTTTATAACATTTTTTTTACTTGAACAACATTACTTGGATTTTGAAGTTTTTGTTTAAGTAAAAAAATTGGCAAAAAACGAAATGCCATTTTTTTCATTTTTAATTGTTTGTAACTTTTGCATTTTTATGTGCTAATACACGCTTTTGGCACATTTATCTAGACGTCATTCCGGAGCCAATGAGCTATCGCACATAATTTTAAGAGTAGTATCTCTATTTTGTACCATGTTCAACTTGTCGACTAGGCCAATGTGTCTTTGTGGATCTACGTATTTTACAAATTCATTTTAGTATTTATTTGTGTATTTATATTTCTATGTATAGTGATTGTTGAGTAACAACATAAGCTTAAAGTATAAATATAAAATATTAGAAATTATCGTAATTTATAATATTTCCCAGAGTATTTTTATATGACTACCTAGAACATTTACTGCGGCAATATTTTTGTAAATAATATATATTTGATAAATTCTGAAAGATTTGTGTTTAAAAGAATCGTCTTTCTTGATGATAATTTAGAAAATCCCCTGTTTCCTTTCATATGTTTACCCACTTTGTGTAAAACTTATGTTTGTGTAACATTATGTATGTTTTTATTGAATTATTACTAGAGTTTAGAGTTTTTATTAATAGGGCCATTATTAGGATTCACTTTCCAAAGGATGTGATAATAGAGATATCCCATAGTGTGAGATCGCAAGCCACTCTTACTCGATTTTTGCTAAAATAAATTTTAAAATTTTGCAAAGAGGGAGTCCAAATTTTGTTTTCGTTAAATAATAAAAATCATCCCCTAATAAAAAAGGATGTAGCTAAGCACGAACGAATCTCTATGTATAATAATAATATATCTACTTGCTTTTTAATGTCTTTTTTACGCAGTGAAAATGGTCCTTACGTCCCTATTTGTCTACCCTGTGGTCTAGGGGTTTGGCGTCGGGATTTACTTCTTGAGGTACCGGGTTCGACCCACGGGTCGGGCAGAAAAAATTAGATATTTTCAATTTTCTAATAAAAATAACATTGTCCGGGATTTGATATGTTGGCGATAGCCTTGACACCTATCACATTGTAGGACTTAGTGTCTTCAGCTGGTCGTGGATTCCTGGTTATGCCTCTGCCTACTCCTTCAGGAATCTGGGCGTGAAGATTCTTTATTTATCTACCCAAGTCATAATGAATCATCAATTTTTAGAAAGGTGATATTATCGATATATGTAATAAATATAAATTATCGACTCATAATCTGTTGCAATAATTAAGTGATTAAGAAATAACATCTTAAAGGTACATAATGCCCATAAATATAATAAAATAAAAGTGCAAAAAACGTTATAACTTAAATAACGTTTTGAAATAATAGCTGTTTTTTTTATTAGTAGATTACTTTTCTTAATCGCCAGTTAAAGTGGGGAAAGCAAAATATTATAGCTTTCATTAAAAATAATGTCACCTTTAAATTATCTTATATCTTAGAATAGCTTATATCCTGCCACTTTAAATTGTCGACCGCCTTGTTGGGCGAGAGGTTAGCGTACACGCCAAATTACAAGGCTTAGCTTCGATTCCCGACGGGGCTAGCATAAATGTGAAAAAAATTAAGTGTCTGCATTTCTTTTTGCAAATTTATTCTAGTACCTATTTAAGTACTTCGAGGTATAAGAATCGTTTACTAACACCCATAACAATTTATATAACTTGTCCAAAGATATTTATTTATTTGAAATTCCTTTAAATCAATTAATTAATTGCACCGTTGTAGTCTAAATTGTTTAAATAATTCAAAATGGTGCAATAAATAATGTGTTATTTTAATTGAATATGATAACATCATCTAATTTAATATTAATTACAATTTGAAATTGCCACTAATTTAGTCAAACAACTAATACAATTAGTAACAATGAATCTTGAGTTAGATCTCTTAATCGTCAGATGTTTCATGACGATTGATGAACATATAGTAGTACCTACTACTTTTTTTTTGTTTAGTAGTACTACTGCGCTTCGGCTATATTCGTCAAGCTTCGGAAATCCGAATGTATTTTAAAGATATCTATATAGAGTTGTTATTACATAATTGATCATTTCGCTTAAATTTAGATTAGGTCAGCAAATTTAAAAATAAAAGTATAAAGTGTGAAAAGAGTAAAAAGTGTAAAGCCGAAGCGCATACTTTAATAAGTGGTACTTATTAAATTATAATTTAATAAGCATATTTTCGAGGTTTTTCTTGTATATTTCTAATGTTAGTTTACGAAAGTCAGGCGTTCACTGTGCGAAATGGTGATTTACTCGAGCATTGAGGGGACCAACTGGATACCTACTAAAGATTTAAAAAAAGAAATATTTTAGATTTGAAAACATATTATGTTTTATATACACATTATTAACAAATAATGAAGTAACAACCTTACTTAAATGTGTCGACATTGATTGTGTACTCGGGTAGTTGCTGCTTTGCGGTGACGAAAATATTTTAATACATATTTGGGTATTTGTAAGGTAAGTAATGTACAGAATTAACGAGCTGTAGATTACGTTCAGATTACATATTAATTTAAAATTGTAGAAAAATATTTTACAGTACAGGAAGGTAAAAAATTGGACATAAATCTTAATGCCTTTTATAATCCTGTGTCCTGTCTACACCATTTTACGAAGACCAATTCTCAAATCATTAAAATGTATATATTTCAGCATTTATGTAGCCTATAGAAACTTAAAAAGTCTTATTAAGAAACATGGATTAAAGTAATTCAAGGTTTTAGTCGACTATGTAGTCTGAATTATAGTGCCACAAAGACTGTAATAATTAAACATAAGCCTTGGAGTATTTATAACCACTCATAGAGTAGTCTACGATTATTAATAACAAGAAGCATGGATTAAAGTACTTCAAGATTTCAGTTGACTGTCTAGTCTGAATTTTAGTGCAACAAAGACAATAATAATTTAACTTAAGCCTTGGTGTATTTAGTACCAATCATAGACTAGGTAGTCTACGATTGTTAATACCAAGGAAAGATACACGAATAAGTATTTAAACCATACTATAATTTTAGCAATCATACCACACTCTGTTTTTTATAACATATTAATATCACGATTTGAAGTTTTTTATATAATTGAACTATACTACTATATATACTATATACTATACTTAATTTGCTTATGTTTAGGGTTAGGTAAGATTTGTAGTTGTTTTTTTTATTAATGTTGTGTGGTAAAATTTAGTCTGTCAAAAAATGATTTTTTTTATGATAATGGAAGGCAAACAAGCAAGGGATTTCCTAATGGTAAGAAAGATACGCCGCTTAGAGACACCAAAGATGGTAATGGTGCGTTACCAACCTGAGGCCGTCATGTTGGGCCTCGAGCAAAAGTAAGTTTACTGGCTACCTTACCCTCCGATCCGGAACACGTCAATGGCAAGCGTTGGAGGCTGTGGTGGCAGGAATAGGTAAAGCGGTGGTACCAATCCGGGCGAGTCGCTGCGAAACTCTACCACCTAGTAGGATGACACGGTGTTAGTGACGGTAAGCCTATGCTCGCCTTTTACGAGCTGACTGGCAGGAAGTAAGGTTTATTCTGCAAAGGAGCCCGGACCAACACGGGTTTCTGTCTTTCTTTTTTTTTCTTAATAGAAAGTACTTAATTTTTTTTTACATTTCATACCAATAACTTTATTATTCTGTCGGATTGCCTATACAGCCAACGGGTGGAAGGGGCTTAAATATTGTTCGTATTACATTAATAAAGCCCGGTGAAGTTGTAGAAACCGCTAGGTTGGCAACACAAAAAGCTGTGCAAAATATTATTCGCATTACATTAATATGTCATCCTCGTACAAATGCCGAAACTTTCTCTCGGTCTCCTCTACTGGTTTTTAGTTTCTTTGGCATTATTATTTAATAAAACATTTGGCATTTTTATTTATCGTCTTATTATTTAATGAAATGGTGTGTTATTTCTTAGGGTCCAAGTTATTTGTGGCCAATAATGCGTGTTGAGGCTTATGAACTTATTGGAGTCGTTGACCGCTCTTACCATGGAAAAGTCAATAGTCACTTGACATTTGCACAAAAGGGACGTCACAATCAACTAGTCACAGCGGTCAATGTGAATTTTAGTGAACTTATTTTAGTGAATACACACTTTTTTGTAGTAAATACTTGTACTTATAAACTATACACTTTATTGAATACTTTTTTTTACTTTTCAACCAACGCGTTTCACTTTTTACAGAAGCAGGCTTTGAAACTAAAGATAAAAATACTGTTTCATTTACGTTCAGTACTTATTTGGTTTTATGTAACATCCAGTACTTATTTGGTTGGATGTTACCAACTACTAAGTTAAAATGCCTGCTCTGATGATGCTGTAAAAGTGAAACCACTTGGCTAATGAGTAACGAAAAGTATTAAATAAAGTGTATAGCGGATAAGTAGTAGTAGTAGAAGTATCTTCACGGTCATATCCCCGAAGAGGTAGGCAGATGCACAACCAGGGCACCCACGACTAGCCAAATACACTAAGTCCATGTGATAGATGGTAAGCCTATCGCCAACCGGGCGCACATTCAATCCCGAGCAACGTTTTTTATTAGAAAAAGTTTTCTTTTTGTTGCCCGACCCGGGATTCGAACCCGGGACCTCACGCAGTCAAGTCCAACTACTTAACCGCTAGACTACAGAGGCGATTATTATTGGATAAGTACAAGTGTTTACTATAAAAAGTGTGTGTACTGTGGAATTCCACCAAGTGCCGACGATAGCAAGTATAGGTTCTATTTTAGTAATTTTCGGAACTATTTATTCACATGGACTGTACAAGCGGTACTTGTGTGTGTCAATAAATTTGTCAAAGTTTCAAAGTTCATTCACAAAGTTTTGTCAATCATATGATTGGGATATCATGCACGTAATTATTGATAATACTTATATAATGATTTCGTACGGATAAGAGCTAATTAAAAATATTACATACGTGTAATGTACCTAAATGAATATCCTATAAATATTATAACACAAAAGTTTGTTTGTTTGTTACTCCTTCATGGAAAAACTGCTCAACCGATTTTAACGAAATTGCCACCTATGTGTGTGCCAATTTCGGGTAACTTGGATTTATACATTCGATAGTTTTTATTACAAAAAATGTTCCTGTGGGACCATTAACCACGCTGGCGACTCCGCGGGCAATAGCTAGTTGTAGTATAAATTAAGAGAATTTACCGCTAAAGAAGCAAATTATTAGCATGTCACTAGGGTTAGTCAATGATTATAAAAATCAAGTTTTTTGAGAGTTATTAAAATAATAAATTTGGTCAAAATAATACCAAAGAGCACACACACCTGTAACACCAATTTGTATTTATTTGTGCACTTGTAGAGGAGTCTTTAATAAAATTCAATTTAAGTGTTTGTCGAGGTTTATAGACAAAAGTAGATGGCACTGAAATTTTGGGTTAAGCTCGTGTACGATATAAGCTCGCGTTTATAATTTCGTCGCCTTTAATGATCGCCTTTGTGGTCTAGCGGTTCTGTTGTTGGACTTGACTGCATGAGGTCTCGGGTTCGAATTCCGGGTCAGGCAACAAAAATAAAATTAGGTTTTTCCAATTTTCTAATAAAAAACGTTGCTCAGTATTGGAGCAGCCCGGTTGGCGTTAGGCTTGCCACCTTTTCGTAGTCGTGCGTGCCCTGGTTTGTGCCTCTGCCCACCTCTTCGGGGATATGGGCGTGAAGACACATTTTTCTTTTAATTTCGTACAATTAAAAAAAAAAACTACTACTCTCCGATTTAACCAACTATGTATTAAACAGAACTATCTAAGAGGGCGCAGTCAGGATTTTGTGTAGAGGGGGCAGACAAATCTGTGCCTCCTGTGAAAACTGATACAAGTCGAAAATCATCACTTTACAGGAGAGCGAAAACAAAGTTTGAAAAAATTTAGCTCATAAACCAAGAGAGTTAAACTTGATCCGACCACTTATTTTAATTGATAAAATCATGATCTTTAAACGTGCAATTATAGTTTTTTGATAAAGTTTATAAATTCGGAGAAAATCGTAAGAAATCTGTGAGTTATACCCATTCATATGTCAAATACTAGGAAAAATTATGTGTTAAATGATACAAGTTTACATATGTCACAGTGCACCCTCAGATCACTCATCTTCTGTCTTGGTGAAAACTGATTTACATAAAATTTCAAAATCCTATAACTCAGACGTATATGTTCCTAGCACAATAATGCTCAAACAAAAGTTGTATATAAGACCATTAAAAATATTTTTTTACATTTTTTAATACGTTATAGTTAAAATTTTCCTAACTTGTATCAGTTTTCAATAATCCTAGCTCTGTTAAAAATGTGTAAAAAAATATAAGTCAAATTATACCCCTCGATAAACTCCATATTTTTTGTGTAAATAAATACAAGTTTTAGAAAAAAATAATCAACGTTTATTAAACTTCTTCAAATTAAACAAATAACTGACATATTCATCAAAATTCTTTCTCTTTCTTTCTTTTCATTTTTTAGAATAATACTGAAGCTCAACTTCTATCCATAGGAAATTTAAGTTTCACAAAACTTGCTATAAAGTTAAAGTAGATTACTTTAAAACTATTAAATAGCACGGTTTAATAATTAATAAATATCACATTTTGTGTTTTCTTATAAATTAAAATATAAAGTGTCACTACCATTGAATAATAAAAATCTAACAAACTTCTGGAACTAAAAAAATTAATAATTTCACAACCAGATCACAGCTTTTCTTAGCCTATACCGCTCTTATATTTTGGGTTTGTACTATAAAATAAGGTTGTAAAGAGATCAAAAAATTACTTAAGTACGTAGGTAGGGAACTAAATAAGAATGAACTACTCGTATAAAAGATAAGCCAATATGCTGGTTAACATACGTTTATAGCTAATTTATAGAAAATATTGTCGTCAAAATCAATATCATGGTCTGGAGAAGTGTCTTTGCCATCATTTTTGCAGCTCAGACTTCTATAATACACGTGACGCGATCTCATGTATAAAGCACAAAAAATTTAAAAAATCCTTTTTCTTTTCTATTAAAAGTGCAGTCTTGGAGAAGTAGGCTTTAGGCACCATATTTATTGTTATCGTAATAATTTCCACGTTTAAAACAATGCATTTTAAGGTAATCGGTATCCTTGAACTCTTTTTTTTTTACATAAAACAGGCAACATTTTCTTTGATATTCAAAACAGTTCGAACTTCAACTTACAGGAACTTTTCATTGACTGTAATTTTCTTTGAGTCAGAATTTGTTTCAGAAAATTGTTAAAATAATAAAAATGATCTTGTGTCATTTCAAAAACTGTGAACTTTGCTGCTTTGTTCGAATATGTACGCACTAGTTGATACCAATCTCTAGATAAGTGAATATCCATAGTGATGTGTTTTTTTACGCTCAATCAAGGCATGGTCAGTATCAGCCTCCACATGTGTATGGCTAGGAACGAGAAACTTATGTTCAATGGAATGTAATTGTGGAGATAGTTTAGCAACGAGCATCAACATAGTTGTGACAATGCAATTTTTGTGATGTCCGGGGCAACTATCAGAGTACATTATCAGCTTCTTGGCATTTGACTTTAAATTCGGCAATTGATAAATAACAAAATCATGCAAACATGTAGCTACCTCATTTGCTTCTCTATTGCCTTCACACTTTGGCCACATGTTACAGAAAGCTTTGTTCATTTTTAAGTCATGTATGGTGAAATTGTAGGTCCTTTAATATGTTCTAACTTGTAGCACTTAGCACTTGTTATTACTAAAATATTTTTTCAGAAATGTATTCCTTTACACTTAATTTTTTGTGATAATCATATTAAATTGGTTTCGGATTGGTAGGTACATGTTGACTTGTACCCTTGTCTACTGTAATAAAAGTTGGTTTAAGGTGATATAACTCAAGTTATATCAATATTCGCAAAAAAATACTGAAAAATAATATGTGAAAATTAATTCAATTCTTTTCGTACCACAAAGCACGAGCAATTGTTTTGAACCGCAATTACATAATGGGGTTATAACTCGACATATAGCAAAATGCACTATAAATAAACTAAAATGATGCTAGTTGTATCACTTTTCACAAAATTATCTCCAAAATTATAGCAGCTAGGAGAACGTGAGTTATACCAAAAAAATCGTAATTTTTTTCTAATCATTTCTGTATAAAAAACTAAAAAAGGGTACAAGTCGATTTGTATCACTTTTCACAGGACGCACAGAAATATAATCCTCGACCTTTACTATCAACAGTAACATGTCGTTAAAACCGCACCGACTTTCGCCATGATGGTACAGATCCGCTGACTAGAATAGACCATCTGCCTCCCTACCAGGCAGCTCGTATGAGGCATGCATGGTGAATTGGTGATAGGGTACAGTGCAGCAACTTGCCCGAAGGGGATCTATCGCCTTACCTATTGAGTCATAATTATTCTGTCACCTTCCGACGACGAAAAACACTCTTTGTCCGACCCGGGAATTGAGGTTCAAAATCGGACCGAAAGACAGAGGCGATAAGAGGTACGAAATGTATTCGGAACCACAAGAAATAAGTGGACTATCTTATAAAGATATCGTTCTGGAAATATGAAATTTGACTCTATGTCTAAAGGAAATTCAGTGGCAAAGAATCAACCAAACATTGTCTTCGAATATTCATCGCTAGCAGCCAGTCCCGGCTTTGCAAGGGTGGACAAGTTTCTAATATTTCATAGAAATAACGTAGCCTATGTTCATCAGCGATAATATCTCTGACCATCTCGTTGGTCGATCTCGTCCTAACTACATCGACTAACAGTGAGAATCGGGTTTGATTCCAGATGGGGGCAGGCATTTGATTCGTCGCATACTAACATTTTACGTCATGAAAACTTCAGCTGTCATAGCTACTAATTATTAGACAAAAAAGGCGGAGAGTTTTGCAATCACTAGCCCGATAACTCTATTCCTGCCGTCTAACTGACAATGTTTTCCATCGATTTATTCCAGTCTAGAGAATAGGAAATCATGTAAAATTAGTCACGTGGGATGTTTTAAAACCCCACGTACGTTTGTAACGCACTATTATCATCTTTGGTGAAATGCGTTTTTAACCAACATGAAATCCATATGCTTGTTTGTCTTATTATCCCAATAAAATATGAGTAATTTAATATGAATGAAATCATTGACATCATGAAAAGTGATGTTAGTTACACTATTTATAACTCAAGAACGGCTAAGTCGATTTAGCTAAAAATTGATGAGGAGGTAAGTAAGAACAAAGAGGATACTTTGAATCCCATTCGACTGTGACGAAATCAGGAAAAACAGCATTTTAATTTTTCCCATACAAACTGAACGGGTGTAGTAAAGTTCGCCGGAACAGCTAGTTTTTAATAAAACACATTCTTGGACAAATTGCAATAATGGATGAAACCCCCAATTTAATCATAGTACGAGTCTTTATAAATGCTCGCCAACGATACAAGTCATACATTTAATAAAAAGCAATACCTATCCAGAAAAGAAAATTATATCCAAATACATTATTTAATTTGCTATTTTCCGCCAAATAAATTATTTTGATTTAAGTATGGATTTCCGTAAAGTAACTTCTTCTTCCATCAAAGAAAATAAGTTTTTTATACAAATGCTTACCCCCGTCGAGAGTTGAACTTATGCATTAGTATTATGTACTATTAAATGTAATTAAAAAACGACTAGTTGGATGTTGATATAATTTATGTGAGATCATTTTTTAATTATTTGGTATTTCTCGCAAAAAAAAAAATCATGTCGTGCTACTAATGAAATAGTTGGTTAATTATTTGTATGTCTGTTACGCTATTATTTGTCCAAAAACAGACAGGTTTTGATGTTTCTCTTTTCAAAAGTCATGGCTCTCAATGGTTTCTGAGTTATACTTAACAATAGGAGTACATACGTTTTTTGTACGTACCTCGACGACTCGTTATATCACATAGTATAAAACAAAGTCGCTTCGTCTGTCCCTTTGTATGCTTAAATCTTTAAACCCACTCTGAGGGTTTTGAGGCGGTTTTTTCAAGAGAAAAAGCGATTAAAGAGGAAGGTTTATATGCATATTTTATATCCGTGCGAAGCTAGGGCGGGCCGCTAGTACTCGTGTATAAAAATGAATCGCAGAAATGTTTGTAAGCGAATAACTTCCAAACAACTGGATCGATTTAGCTAATTTTGGTTACGAATTATTTGCGATAGTCCATGAAGAATGTTTAAACGATAAGAAAGTGTGACAATTTTGTCAGAAAACTAGGAAAAATAACATTTATGTGATACCACCTCAAAATCACGACTTATTGACCCATGAAGGTTGGTCATGTTTCCGAGATGATTCTATATAATGATTATAGTCCGACTAGTGGTTTTGTGAGTAATAGTACGCCTAGAGACACCAAAGATGGTAATGGTGCGTTTCCGACCAGGCCACGGTGTTAGATTTCGAGCAAAAGTGAGTTTACCAGTTACCTTATCCTTCGAACCGGACGCGTTAACGGCAAGCGCTGACGTTATGGCGGCAGGAATAGGTAAGGCGGTGGTACCAATCCGGGCGATACTATTATTATGATGTTAATAAAATGTATACAGAATTATCACGAAATCATTAGCTTTAATAATAATAGTGGTAATAAAATAATTGGAGTCGGTTTTTCGCAGTTTTACTTCGCTTAGTATATTACAGTTTTACAGCACCTGAATTATAAAACCGTCCTAAAGTAACAACTGCCCCTTAAATATAAGTCTTGAAAAACTTTACAGAACCAGTACCTAAGGTTTGCGACGTATTAATAAAATAGCTGGAGTCAGGTTTTCGCAGTTTTACTTCGCTCAGTAGATATATTAAAGTTTTAAAGCGCTTGATATATAAAACGGGAAATTTTTCGGGGACCGCCTCGTTGGTCGAGTGGCTCGGGTACACGCCTAACGACATCGACCATCCGCGAGGCTCGGGTTCGATTCCCGATGGGGGCAGGCATTTGTGTAATGAACATTTAGATGTCTGCATTTCCGGGTCTGGGTGTTTATTAAATTTATTCTGGTATCTATTTAGTTATTTCTATGTATTTGTATAGTTGACTAACACCCACACAAGCATATAATTTGCTTACTTTGGGGTTGGATTCAATTTGTGTGATTTGTTCAGGGATATTTATTTATTTATAACTGTCCCTTAAATATTAGTCTTGAAAGACTATACAGAACCAGTAAGGTTCCATCTCATACAATTTTCCTTTGGCATTACTCTGGTTTCGTTTCCAGACTTTATCACTTAGACGCGAGTACTCGATAAGTTAGATTTTTAGGGTTCCGTACCCAATGGGTAAAAACGGACCCCATTACTAAGCCTTTGCTGTCTGTCTGCCTCCAGGCTGTATCTCGTAAACCGTGACATCTAGAAAGCTGAAATTTTCCCAAATTATGTATTTCCGTTGCCGCTATAACAACAAATACTAAAAATAAAATAAAATATGAAAGGGGGTCCTCATAAAATATACGTGTTTTTTTGCTTTGTATTAAAAACGGAAACAGGTAGACGCTTAAAATTTTCACAGAATATTTACTTGTATATTACTTTTCTAAATAAATTATTAAATAACAATAAAGTAAATATTAAAGGAGGCTCCCATAAAACAAAAATAATTTTTAATAGAACAACCCTAGATATATATATTTATTTATTATTTGATAGCCTCGTTGGTCGAGTGGCTAGCGTACACGCCTAAATACACCGACCAACCGTTAGGCTCGGGTTTGATTCCNCATCACACAAATGCCTGCCGCATTTGTGTGATGAACATTTAGATGTCTGAATTTCCGGGTCTGGGTGTTTATTAAATTTATTCTGGTATCTATTTAGGTATTTCTATGTATTAGTATCGTTGACTAAAACCCATAGCACAAGCATATAATTTGTTTGCTTTGGGGTTAGATTCAATTTGTGTGACTTGTCCTTGGATATTTATTTATATACTGTACAGATAGATATAGATATACGGAACCCTTCATGCGTAAGTCCGTCTCGCACTTAGCCGGTTTTTTTCAATGCCCACTCGTTCTAATTCCTCAATTCCTTTATTACGTAGCGCAAACCGAAATAAAAGATTCGGAATTCAAGCACGACTTACGATACGAGTTGTTTATGTTTTATTTTATCAATCAGCTAAGTAAATATTTGATATACTTTCACCCCGAACTGAACCGGATCATCTGCGTATTGTTGTCGGTTACAAAATCGTTGTAACCTAAATCTGTGTTTTTAACAATGGTAGGTAATATTGCGTAAGTTTCTTTTGTAAATGACATCTTTCAATTCAACATTTTATTATATTGGGTGAAATTGAAGAAATGCGGCAAAAGGTAAGTG
>NJDD01000406.1:127727-143347 GCA_002245505.1 Calephelis nemesis
TTGGCCGGTTTTTTTCAATGCCCACTCGTTCTAAATCGTCAATTCCTTTATTACGTAGCGCAAACCGAAATAAAAGATTCGGAATTCAAGCACGACTTACTATACGAGTTGTTTATGTTTTATTTTATCAATCAGCTAAGTAAATATTTGATATACTTTCACCTCGAACTGAACCGGATCATCTGCGTATTGTTGTCGGTTACAACATCGTTGTAACCTAAATCTGTGTTTCTAACAATGGTAAGTAATATTGCGTAAGTTTCTTTTGTAAATGACATCTTTCAATTCAACATTTTATTATATTGGTTGAAATTGAAGAAATGCGGCAAAAGGTAAGTGGCCTATACCCATATTATTTATCGTTTTTATTAGTCAACGCGATATGTGTGTGTGTGTGTGTGTGTGTCTATGTGTGTGTTTGTTTGTGTGGGTGTGAGTGTCTATGGCATCATAACTTTTGACCAGAGGCTTTTTTAACCACGGATAGACAAAGAGGGTTGTTATAAGTTTGACATGTCTATGTGTGTATGTGTGTCTGTAAACGAATCGACCGATTTCTATGCAGACTTTGATGTTTGAAAGCTGAGTTAACCGGGATGGTTCTTAGCATCACGGATAGGTTTTTTATGGTTTTTTTTTTGATTTTTTTTGGTTTAGTTTATATTTAACTTCCAAAAGACTGATCACGTTTTCTTTTCAGTTTTTAGGTTAAATGATAATATTTGCATTCGTGAGTACCAGATATAAGAATAATAGACGGTTTTCGCCATGTCTGTCTTTACCAAAGGTCGTACTGTAGATGTTATAGGTGCGTCGCTGACGTGTGGCGCGGATGTTAGTTTTATGTGCAAGTCTACCGGCTACCCTACTCTCCGGACTAGAGCATGATTTAAAATACTTTTATGATGACGACAGGAATAGGTTAGTCAGTCAAGTGGATCCCTACCCTGGCAAGTCGCTGTACAGATCTGTGCTACCAGTGGTAAAACAATATTCGATTGATGAGTAGTCCTAAAAATAAAAATGTTCGATAGTCTACGACAAAACATATAAGTAGGTATATAGCTAAGAACCATTTTAATTACGTTTGATATCAAACAAAAAATATTTATCAAACCCGGTCTATCAATTCAAATGTTATGCTGCCATTTTTTTTAAAATGGCTAATGCGTTGCTATCCGCCAGGGTTTTGCAACTTCACCGGACCATAATTATGCTGCCACAAAATATTGTCACATAGATTATCACACTTAGATTTATAAGATTACTTGCGGCTTCACCAGCAAGAAGTTGAGATGTAAACTATCCTATCCTTCAAATTGGATCAATATGCAAATTTGATTAAAATCGTCAAGTAGTTTGGTTCATCGGACAAACAACGTGACGCGTAATTGATATATATAAAGATATTAGAAATTGTAATTAGCTTTAATTACTGTGGAAAAGTACTAATTACTTTAGATCGAAAGAAAGTTGTCTAAAATTCAAACATATAACCAAAAATATATTTGTAATTGATTATTTTATTAAAAGACAATTATAATAATCGTTCCGTTCATTTCATTATACATTTTGAAGATTGATTGAGATAATGCTGGAAGTAGGGTTGCCAACTTTTTTTGACCAGAAAAACGTATAAACTGGGTTGGATAGGATGGTGCTTTCAGCACGTCATGCTTTGTGAGAACATGCTAAATTTTTTTTGTTATCTTTAAATGTTAAAAAGCTTGATTTGCTATTATGTTGATTGTCAATCAACATAATTTAAATTTAAATAAATAAACAATTTATTTTTAATTAATTGATCAATAAAATAAAAAAATGATGCTCTTTTTCTCTCTTCCCGCTACTTTTGATTCATTACCAAAAAACTTTTTCAATTAAAGCTAAAGTGGTAGGAATGAAGACTTACTTTACTAACTTTTTTATATTTGTTAAGCTATCGGATGCATTTTTAAGTGGGTATACAATTTCCATTTTAAACTGTACCTTTTATAATGTGTATTTAATTTGACGCATCGTAGTAAAGGTTGAAAATAAAGTATTTTTGCATATTTTATTGTATGTAAAAGTAGGAAATGTTATTACAAAGTATGGTTGGCAACCCTAGCTGGAAGGTCCGTTCAGAATAGTAATAAGAAAATATATGACTAGTTTTATAAATGCAAAATTGTAAAGGTTTGCATGATCCGAATTTCGACCAAAGGGCGACCACTAGTAAAAGTAAATCGTCATTTTCCGTGGTCATTGCATTACGCCTGAACGGATTTACTAATTTTGCTAATATTTTTTCGTTTTGTTGGTTATTGTCAGGAGAAGGTTCTTAGGAAATGAAAAATAGAGAATATAGCAGAGAAAACAATGTTTTAATCCATACAAACTATTAATAGCTGTTCACTCGGCTAGTTATACTACAGAACTAGATTGTCTATGTTTCATATGCTTTGTGTACCTATGTACCTCTATGTACCTATCAACTCGTCGCGTTGCTCGAGGGCACCTCCATAACAAGGCACGGAAACTTGTTAAGTATACGCAAGGCAGGTTTCCTAGACCGTATGCTAGTAAATAATAAATTATTAAGCGTAATTAGTCTATAGATATTATATTTTATCTGTATTATATTTGTCACCTTCCTCTTGAATGGCTAATGAGTTGCTAGCCTAGCGGTTTCTACAACTTCACCGGACTTTAGATTTTGTCACTCACTGCAATTACTTACATAGGTTCTTAGGTAAACTCTACAATATTTATTACTTGTTGCAATAATAACGTTAATGAGATTTTCGCAACTACAAGTGCTTTAGGATGAGCTAAGTCCTGTAATCAACTGTTGGAATAGACATAAAAAACACACAAGTATTTTTTGCGGCTTTTTCGAAATGGTTAATGTGTTGATTGTATCGAAGTTTTTGTATCATCGGACTTTGAAGATAAATAGTCTGCTAAACTTATTATTTTATTACACCTACATCGTCTTATCATTAATGTGGACTTAGGAGTAAGATTTAGTTGATACAATTATAGTCTGTATCGCATTGTAATAAAGATTGATATAAAACGTAACACCAGGCTGAACCTTGGAGTACTTTACTTCGCGTTTGTTGCGGGTCGGGCAACATAAAGAAAAATTGGTTTTTCCAATTTTCAATAAAAACAAGTTTCTTGGGATTAGATTGGTGGTTAGCGATAGGCTTGCCACCTATCACATTGTGGGACGTAGTGTCTTCGGCTAGTCGTGGGTGCCCTTGTTGTTCCTCTGCCTACGCTTATGGTGATATAGGCGTGAAGATACTTTCTTTATTCTTTCTTTTAATGTGTTGATTGTATCGAGGTTTTTATATCATCTGACTTTGAAGATGAATAGTATGCTCATCCAAAAATGTTTTATTTAATTAGACCTACACCCTCTTGTGTACTAACGTAGGAGTAACGTTTATTTGACCCATTGCAATAAAGACTTACATACAATAAATATAACACCAGTCTGAACCAGGGAGTACTTTACTCCGTGTTTGTTAAAAAGAAGAAGAAAGTTAAAGTTAGTTTTAGTGTCTCGACATGACGATTAGTGTCCAGAAATGATCCGCAGCACATACTACGTAAGGTGTGTAACGTTGTTGGAGGGCGGGTACTGGCGGGTCATTTTATCAGTGCCTTCAGTTCCTACTAGATGCTACTAGAGAGTAAGGTGCAGGAGATCGCCCGAAATGGTACCAATGCCTACCTATTTTATAACCATTATAATAACGTCATTGCTTACCATTGTCATTTTTCGTGTAGGGTAGCCAACAGGAACTACCCAGTGAAGTTTTATAACACTCTAGTCTTTACCTGTCTTTACCAGTGAATTTTTCAAACTTTTCTTCAGTCCCCGTGTTGGTCCGGGCTCCTTTGTAGAATAGACCATCTGCCTTCCTTGCCATGCAGCTCGTAAAAGGCGAGCATAGGCTCACCGTCACTAACACCGTGACATCTGATTATGTGGTAGAGTGTAGCAGCGGCTCGCCCGGATTGGTGCCACCGCCTTACCTATTCCTGCCACTATAACATCATGACGTGTTCCGGTCGGAGGGTAAGGTAGTCGGGAAACGTACTTAATTTGTTCGAGGCCTTACATGCCAGCCTCAGGTTGACAACGCACCATTACCACCTTCGGTGTCTCTAGGCGGCGTGAATTTTTTAACATCAGGAAATCCGTCTGCTTGTTTGCCTTCCAATATCATTAAAAAGTTGATATTTGCAATAGTAAAACAAATTTTAGTCAAATTTTGATCCACTTTCTGATTCGAGCTAAAGTTTTATTTGCATGTGCAAGTCGGAGAACTATTAAAACTCGATATAGTCCTAGACGTGGTCGGGCTTATTTGATGCTTCTTGAATATTACTTCCCAAGTCTACTGCTGATAATATCCATTACAAAATATGGTCACCATAATATGTTCCTGTTAAACCCTGGAATGAAATCGCAGCATATACTCAAAGGCCAAACCTTTATTATATGATTTTAAATCATAGATTATGCAACGCCTAGACATAAAATTTAGGTTAATTCAGATAATTATCCTTGATCCTAAAGATACTTGTGCAAGAACTTTTATAATGATTGAAAATCCAATTTTAATAATTTAATGTATGATTTCATACGACATAAAAAACAAAATGTTTTATATCCTGTATACTTAAATATCGTGAAATGTTAATTATTAAATTTTTGTTTTTTTGAAGTGCCGGACCCGGGTATTGAACCTGATAGCTCATGTTGTCGACGTCAATACCGGACCTCTGGACTACTGATGCGATTAAAATTTTTGCGGCTGTTTTGCGCAGATTTCATCAGCATAGAAAAGTTAGTTACTCTTATTAAAGTTCTAGGTTTGAAGTTTGAAAAAAAACAGCCTATATCTGAACTCGAATCTATAGCTATTAGCATACCAAATTTTATCTAAATTGACTTTATGGTTTAGCCGTAAAAGAGAAACAGACAGACATACAGTTTATCGCATTTATTCGATTACTAGCCGATCCGGTAAACGTTGTACCCCTTGGTATTGATAGCTACTGACAGCCTGTATGTGATAACATTATTTTTCCGATTTTCCCTTTAATTTCCTAGTTTTTCGCTTCCTATGAACCTTCTCCTGACTGTAACCAACATAACAAAAAAATTTTTAGCAAAATCCATCCGTTCACGTTTGATACGATGACCACGCGAAATATGGATTGATTTTTATTTATAGATACTTACCTAGTATGGATTTACGAACGGCTATCCGTACATGTAATATGATTTACCTAAGCAGTAAACTTGAGACATTCACGAGTTCACCTTGAATGACATCAGAGATCAACTGCTGCAAAAGTATTACCTGGCAAAGGTGAACGGCATATTATTCAATAAGGTAAGCCAGGGCCATGTGCCAACCAATAGAACAGGTTCCTTGAACCTCGTATAGAGTTTTTCGTGTCCGAATAATATCATGCAAAATCTTGTTTTTTATAAATAAACAACGATTAGAGCGTTTGATTATTTAAAAGTGCGTCAGTAAGTTATGTTAAATATACTACTTCCAGTTTGAATAGTTATTATCGCCAAGTCGGTATAGGTAAGTATAGGCAGAGTTGCTATAAGTTTAACTAAGTGTTACCGTACTACTATTTAAATTAGGGTATGTGTGCCTATTCGCGTCCACGCACCATGTTACTAGGCTTTGAAAATGATTAAAAGAATAAAAATATACCAGTATTACGAATTAGTCAGTTTGCGTCCAGGGTGGACGCAAACTCATCTTTCTATTTCTAACTTGATCCTTTATTTTAATGTAAAGAAATATGTCATAAGGATGAGGTTTTATTTTATTTTTACCATTATTATTATGTTTTTTTAAATAGCCAATTTGCGTCCACTTAATTATGGTAAAAGGAAAAGATATAGATGTCGAAATTTACCTGGATGCAAACTGGATGGACGGATTATACTTTATACCAGTTTGCGTCCACTTGTTTATTTAAATACTAAATCTTACGTAACTGTTTCATAAAATTTAATCAGACAGTTAGAGATAGGTGGTAAGTAGTCAGTAGAGTGCATTGTATGATCCCATCGGGACTAGTACCCACCACCGCTCCGAAAGGGAACAAGCGCATTGAACTTTTGCTACCTTCTTTCACTTATACACAAGCATCTGTATGATAACTTTTAAATACATAAAGACAATTATGTAAGTATATTCAGGCCATTATTTAGCCATTATTCTACAAAGAAGTTGACAAAGGTGCAACTAGGACACGCACGGTTAGCCTAAAATAGTTAGTTCCACAATGCGATAGGTAGCAAACCTATTGCCAACCGGGCACATGTTCTATCCCGGATCACAATGTTTTCATCAGAAAATAATATAGATAAAGAGCATTTCAAGAATGAAAGAGGGAACACGATAGGTAATAATAGTTAGGAAAAATATTAAAGGAAACCAAAAATTTTTGTGAAATGGACGTGCTTGATGTGAAATCTTTAAAAGAAAATTTACTTACTACCTGCAGATCTAACAAACTCTACTAAATATTTTAAAATGTCTGTATTCTAGAATTAAGATATTTTGAATAAAATCAGAAAAATTATATGACCTAGTGGTGACCTGTCTGACATAAACAATCGATGATGTAATTTTGGGCTCCAAATCATCTGAGATGCAAAAAGTGATGAACTTATGAATGTTGATTGGAAAGGAAAAGGCATATCTGCATTTGAATACGAAATGAAACCAAAATAGCATATGAAAGAGGTGTACCCAGAACGTATTCAAGAGTTTTAGTAGACGTAGTAGTGCTGGAATAAACAAATGAGTTTGTTTGTCCAGGTAGTGCTTTTAGCAGGGGTAGATAGTTTGATTAGCATAATTCGTAGTAGTGAGATCCGAGAAAGAGTGGGATTAAAAAAGTGTTGGTACAATAATGAGTAAGGGCATGTTCTGTTGGTCCGTTCATGCTGTGAGAATAGCAGATGAAAGATTACCAGTACAGGTATATATTACAAAAGTGAATAGATGTACTTAGTTACCTGGGAAGACCTAAGTTGTCTTTCCATGCTCAATTTTAACCCACGGCCAATTCTTGTCACCACAACCTCCACGACCAGCTTTTTATTGTATGAAAAAATTAATTATTGTGAGGGAGCTAGTAACACTTAGTACTCTTTGCCAATCCAGCAAGGGACTAGGCGCGAACATATGTATTTTATACAGTAATAGTTGAAACCTATACTACGGCTGGGTTACAATATTAGTTAATTCAAAACTAGATCCAGAACATTTTTATATTTTACCTCAAACCTGCAAACTCCACTAAGTGGACGCGATCAGGCACAACGACCCTATGCGCTTCGGCTTACTTTTTCCTCTTTTGACACTTTACACTATTATTTTTAAATTGACTGATCTAATCTAAATTTAAGCAAAATGATCAATTATGTGTAATTACTGTGTATAGATATCTTTAAAATACATTCGAATTTCCGAAGTATGACGAATGTAGCCGAAGCCTATAATTTAAATAGTACTTCACGTCATTTGCATAATTTAAATTTGAAATTACCGAATAGCAAAGTGCTTGAATTTGATTTATAACTGATTTTGAAATAAAAAGGTTGCCATATACATTTTTGAAATCTACTACCTACGTAAAATAAATGTTTACATTTTTTTATATATCACACTGTAGTAACTTTAGTGGATATGTTACTAGATAAGGTGTGATAATTTTATACTACTCAAGCCTATGGTTTTTTTTTTAATTTGTATTTGATAGAAATCAAACTCGTTTGTATAATATGTACCTACTACCTAGTATATAAATATCATACATAATAATTGGTAGAAATAGTAGAAATGTCTGGAGATATTTCATCCCAATTATGGAAATATGTTTCTTTAAAATCCTTTCTAAGCCCTTTAAGAATATAGTTTTTTTTTGTAGATTTTTCTAATTTTTACCGCATTATGGTATCTGTTTGATAATGTACGAAACGGCGTAAGTTAGGTGTATAAAGTAATGTATCTTCGCGCCCATATCACCTATGGGGGTTGGCAGGGCACTCACGACTTTCCGTATGTCTATGTCTTCGGGTAGTCGTAGATTCCCTGGTTGTGCCTCTGGCTATTTCTTCGGAAACATAAGCGTGAAGATACCTCCTATACTATTTCTATGTATTAGTATCGTGTTACTCATAACACAAGCATATAAATTGCTTACTCTGGGGTTAAATCAATTTGTGTAAATTGTCCAAGGATATTTATTTGTTTATTTATTTAGTTTATAGGTACCTTTTATACACAGTATATTTAGACAGAAATATTGAATATTTATAATGTCATGGCCTACGTTTTAAGGAAGATATTATATCAATGATTGTAACTGGTTATACCAATTATTATCAAGTAAAACTAATGGTTTGATGGTGACTACATGAGGTCTCGTGTTCGATTCCCGGGTCGGGCAAATAAAAACTGTATCTTTCAATTTTCTATTAAAAAAAGCTGCTTACGCGGTTAGCGCTATATTCTTGCCTATAGCATTGTGGGACTAAGAAATTTTGGATATAAGTATGAAGGTGCTTTTTTTATAGTTGACCCGGCAGATGTTGTTCTGCTAATTTTTGTAATGTGATTTTAGTAAAAAAGTGGGATGAGTCACCCTTACTACTTCGGGGTATGAAATATAGCCGATTGTCAGACCTATTGACTATGCATATAAAGTTTTGTGGAAATCTGTAAAGCCGTTTCGGAGGAGTACGGTGACTAATATTGTGATACGAGAATTTTTCTATACATAAAATTCTCGTGTCACAATGTTCGTTCCCGTACTCCTCCAAAACGGCTTTGTTCCTGTACTATTCCGTAACGGCTTGACCGATTCTCATGAAATTTTGAGAGCATATTGAGTAGCTCTGGGAATCGGCAGACACCTATTTTTCATACTCCCACTTTTTTTTAAATAAAATCATATTAAAAAAAATTAGCAGAACGTCTGCCGGGTCAGGTAGTTTTATATATAAGATTACATTTTAATCATCAACGGGAAAAGATCGGGATGTCGTAATAAGTTTGACATGTTTCTATGTGTATCTGTGGCATCATATTTTGTTTCATAAGTAACGTGATCTAGATGATTATTAGCAAGGAATACAAAATATTCTTTATCTTTAGCAAGAGATTATTAGCTATATTCCGAATTTGTCAGAAGCTAATAAAAATAATATTTTTAAATTGATATTTTAAGTTGATTAGTCTCAGCCTCAGGTTAATAGACACGGGTTTTCCCCGTCCTAGTCTGGGTTTACTATGTAGAATAGACCGTCGACCTCCATACCTTTTGAGGTTCAAAAGAGGCGAGCATTGGTAACATTAATAAATAAATATATATAATAAATATCCCTGGACAAGTCACACAAATTGAATCTAACCTCAAAGTAAGCAAATTATATGCTTGTGTTAAGTATGGGTGTTAGTCAACGATTCTAATACATATAAATACTTAAATAGATACCAGAATATATTTAATAAACACCCAGACCCGGAAATGTAGACATCTAAATGTTCATCACACAATTAATGCCTGCCCCCGTCGGGAATCGGACCCGAGCCTCGCGTTTGGTCGATGTAGTTAACGCGTGTACGTTAGCCACTCGACCAACGAGGAGGTCAAATTAATATATGTTAATTAAGTGTCACGCTGTTTGTCCGCGATGAACTCTTTAACTACCTAACCGATTTCAATCAAATTTGCACACCGTGTGCAGTTTGATCCAACTTGAAAGATAAGTTAGCTTACATCTCAATTTATGATTAAAAAAATTACCATCCGAGAGAAGCCGGAACAGGCTGCTAGTAATGAATATACAATATGTATTGATGTATATACAATACAATAATTCTTAGTTTGCAGCAAATACAGAGAAATTATAAGTACATAAGATACACAAAGGCGCCCTTATCGCCAATAATATCTATTACAAGCACATAAGATTTATACTTGCGTTAATAAACGATACAATCTAATTACAAATACCTAAAAGTCTAGAGGTATCTACTAATATTATAAAGTAGAATTTGTTGGTTTATTTCAGGAACTACGGTCCAATTTAAAAAAAATCTTTCAGTATTAGTCGATAGGCCATTAATCTAAATTTTGTAATAATAACAATTTATTATAATTTCAGAAGCCGGGCTATGTTTGGAAACGATGGTACTACAAGGAAGATAGGTTATAGTACTGGCTGCCGGGGAGTTTTTGAAGTTATACTTCTTTTGGCGCGTTAGGAAAAAAAGATGAGGGTAAATTGTTACGATGCGCGCGCACACGGTCACGAAAAACCGACACGATGAAGTTAGCTATAGATAACATTTTAGTTTTTCAAAAAAAGGTACCAACAAAGTAATAGTAAGGACATCTACGTATGTTTGCGTGAGAACTGACAACTGTATTCACAATATTTCTTTATTTCTATGGTTAGTGTGATTTTGTCTACAAATGTAAAATAAGGCAAAAGATAAAAAAATTAAAAAGGTTTTTATCTTATTACGCCGAAGAAGTATAACTTCTAACGCGTGTACATAAGTACACACACATTTTTTATTTTCGCCTTTTCTTCTCACGACTGGCTAGGTTTGGAAACGGTGGTAGTTTACGGTAGACAGGGTTAAATTTATTAACATTTTAAAATTGTTTGTAAGTTATAATTCAAATTGTAATAAGAATAAAACTATTTGTTGAATGAATATTTAAACATTGTGTATAAAATTAAATAATCATTTTTTAAAAATATTTAAATATTTGCACACCACAATGTGGTAGACTATGTTGGAAAGCTTAAATAATTTTGTAACAACTTCAACACACATATCCCGCAAATAAATATATTTTCTTTTCTTTTCAATCTCTTCGATAATCAATGTATTATCGAAGAGGTTATATATCATTACGTTGAAACCAATAGTAGCGGAGCAAGAATGAAGAACGTTTTAAAATCAGTGTTTTTTTTTAGTTTTTTTCATACCGCTTCATATCGCCTCAGTGGTCTAGCGGTCCGACATCGGACTCGAATTCTTGAGGTCCCGGTTTTCTATCGGGTAACAAAAAGAAAAAGAAAATGTATATTTTCAATTTTCTAATAAAATTAACGTTGCCCGGTTTTAGATATCTGACCGGTTGGCGATAGGCTTGCCACCTATCACATAATGGCTGAGCCACATCTATCATATGCTTTAATTCATTGCAGTATCAGCAGATTTTACAGACGCGATCCAATTCATTTTAAAAAGTAAGTGAGTAGCTTTACGCCCATATCCCCGAAAGTAGGCAGAGGCACAACCAGGGCATCCACGACTAGCCGAAGACACTAAGTCCCACAATGTGATAGGTGGCAAGCCTATCGCCAACCGGGCATATATCCAATCCCCAGCAACATTTTTTAAATTAGAAAATTGGAAAAACCAATTTCCTTCTTGTTGCCCGAACCGGAATTTGAACCCGAGACCTCATGCAGTCAAGTCAAACACCTGAACCGCTAGACCACAGAGGCGACAATTGATTTTATATAAGTTAAAAAGCAGTTCGAGCGTACTCAGATCAATATCAGACCATTTATATAATCAAATCATATCAGCTATAAATTAATCATCTTTATCACTCGATCATTATTTAATTAGTTAGGATATATATTATATAGTTAATTTAGTTTATAGTAATCCGAGTGTGTGATATTACATTATCAAATTTACAAACACTCGTATCGTTGGTCTGGGCTCCTTTGCAGAATAGACTATCTGCCTTCCTGCCAGGCAGCTCGTAAAAGGCTCGTTTCGCAGCGACTCACCCGAATTGGTACCACCGCCTTACCTATTCCTGCCGCCATAACGTCATGACGTGTTCTGGTTTGGAGGGTAAGGTAGCCGGTAAACTTACTTTTGCTCGAGGCCTAACATGGCCTCTGGTTGGCAACGCACCATTACCACCTTTGGCGTCTCTAGGCGGCGGAAATTTCTTACCATCAGGAAATCCGTCTGCTTGTTTGCCTTCCAATGTCATAAAAAAAACATCAATAGCATCTATGATATCCATAGGCTAAGTTGCATATCACCATCAGGAGAGCAGCTTGCTTATTCACTGTCTTCACTTCATAGTGTAATACAAAGTCGCTTTTCCTTATCTGTCTCTATGTATGCTTAAATGTTTAATACTACGCAACGGATTTTGATGCGGTTTTTTATAAGAGTGATCCAAGAGGAAGGTTCATGTGTGTCTTCATCATCTCAAGCCTTCTGCAACCGCCTTGGTGTAGGCCTCCTTTAACTTTCTCCATTCCTTCCTATCTTGGGCTGTCTGAAGCCAATTTTTTTTGTGTGTATCTTATTATAATTATTATTTATTCTTTATGGTACAATATGAACACAAACATAAAATACAGAACAAAAATATTACAAAAATGTACAAATGGCGGTCTTATCGCTCAAAGCAATCTCTACCAGACAACCAGGAAAGACAGGAAATCGAATAATTACAAAATAAAATTAAAGGCATAAATACAACAACTACGTACGTAACAAAACTGAAGAAAAAAATAAATATTAGACAAAATTTAAGCAAAAATAAAAGAAATAAAATAAATCAATACAAAAAAAACACTAACAGAGTATGAATAAAAATACATTTTTAATTACATAGTAATATTAATAATATACAAATACACAAATAATTACATAAGAATATACAAACATACATAAATACATATATGTATACATAAACACATATAGGCATAAATAAACTACACATAATAATACACATCCATGAATGAAATCTTATACCTTTAAACGAGCAATTCTTATATACATATATATATAATTGGAATCTCGGAATCGGCTCCAACGACTTTCATGAAATTTAGTATATAGGGGGTTTCGGGGGCGATAAATCGATCTAGCTAGGAATCATTTTTAGAAAATGTCATATTCGTGTTTTATTGTTGTTGTTAAGTAACGAAGTCCGTTGTTAAGTAACGAAGTCCGTTGTTAAGTAACGAAGTCAACGATTTATTGCTTTGAGGTTTGACTTTTTAAATTTTCGTACTTAAATATAATTTCCAAAAAACACAATTTATAATAAAAAAAAAAAATACCGAGCAAAGCTCGGTCATCCAGGTACTAAATATAAGAAATGCATATTTACTTGACAACAGCAGTAAGACAGTAACAAATATTTACTATAAATGAAAATAAATTTATCTTAATAGATATAAATTAGGTACGTGTCATGTTGTTAGTCCGCGATGGACCCATAACCACTTAACCGATTTCAATAAAATTTGGACACCGGGTGCAATTTGATCAAACTTCAAAGATAGTATAGCTTATATCTTAATTTACAATCAAAACATTACTATCCGAGCAAAGCCGGAACAGGCAGCTAGTAACAATACAAAAGCTTGTCCACCCGTGCGGAGCTAGGACGGGCTGCTAGTATTCCTTAAAAAGAGCGCTTCTAACATCTTTTATTTTTAGAAGCAACTTGTATTTTTTTTAAATTAATAGTTAATGTTATGTTCTCGATTCACTATTTATGACAGAAATTTATTTTTCATCTGAAAGGGCTTCCACGGTGGTCCCAGTCTGGACCTGTAGGATTACTCTTGAATCTTGATTGTAGCCAAATATGAAATTGAAATCGGATATGTAATTTTGGGTATTCCTGAAAACAGCACTAGCAGATTTTTAACATTTGATTAATAATAAACAATAAATTATTTTATGGGATTCGTCGAATTTTTGGAACTAAATGATAATACTCCAGCCAGCTAACTAGGTACTGTGTTCAACAGTACCAAAAACGACATATCTAATTCGAATTTCAAATTTACATGAAATCGAGTCTCCCTACCCTAATCATAAACCCTAATGATGGTGGAATCCCAATACTCAATTTGAAATCGAAGTCAGAACTTTTAGCAGTTTTTCCCGTGTTGGTTCGAGCCCCTTTGAAGAATAGACCATCTGCCTTTCTGCCAGGCAGCTCGTAAAAGGCGAGCGAAGGCTTACTGTCACTAACACCGTGACATCTGACTAGGTGGTAGAGTTTCGCAGCGACTCACCCGGATTGGTACCACCGCCTTACCTATTCTTGCCGCTATAACGTCATAACGTGTTGCGGTTTGGAGAGTAAGGTAGCCGGTAAACTTACTTTTGCTCAAGGCCTGACATCCCGGCCTCAGGTTGGCAACGCACCTTTAACACCTTTGGTGTCTCTATGCGGCGGAAATTTCTTACCATCAGGAAATCCGTCTGCTTGTTTGCCTTCAAAAATTATAAAAAAAAATGCTTGTTTGCCTTTCAATATCATAAAAAAAGTTTTACTGCCTCTAAATTATTATTAGTCTGTTTATGTGTGCGTAATTTGGACTTTAAGCCTATAAATTTTCCTATTTTACCTCGTCATTCCACTTCGTCACGTATTTTAATATTATGCTGTCATGTATTTCTGTTATAATCATATACAATTATGTAGTTACAAGAACGAGTAAATAATATGCCTTGCTGTACATGTACTATAAGAGACTCATTTCCGTGTTTAGAAAAATATTTTATTTTAGCATTTATTTCTGTACTTATATATTTTTACGAAATTTAACCGACTTTAAGAAGGAGGTGGCTAAATATATTCAACGCCTTACTAGTTTTGTTGATATGTATAGTAAATGTAAATGACACATACTAATATTTAAATTATGCGATTCGGCTTTACACTTTTCACTCTTTTTACTCTTATACTTTTATTTTAAATTGGTTAATCTAAATTTAAGCGAAATGACTAAATTATGTTCATCAATACGTTTAAAAACATGGTTAAACGTCACTTTCTACGTTCAATATGACTCGATTAAAGTTAATCTGTTTATTCATTTTTTTTCCTTTATTTTAAAATAATTATATTGCATTTAATTGATATTGCATGTGTTGTGTTTCATTTTTGTGTATTAAGAGCACCATCGTACAAAAACTTATTTTATTATGTCTCCATAACATAAGGTTGCCTGGAAGAGATCGCTGTTTTGGCGGTAAGGCCGCCTTTGTGTATCACCAGAGATTAGTAATATATATTGTCTTTGGTATCACTTAGCTTTTAAGTTTCTTTTAATGTGTTTATTTTTTTATGTATTTTGGTGCACAATAAAGAGTTATTCTATTCTATTCAATGTAGGTAATAATAACTCTTTATAGATATCTTTAAATTCATCGGATTTCCGAAGCTTAATGAATATAGCCGAAGCGCTGTAACATATTTACTTCTTACTAACCTTGTAAATATCTCAGTTTGACTCCTGTAATGTGTACATCTTTTGGCCTTGTAAATATCTTTGTTTATAGACTGTTTTTGAGGATGCGCCCCTTATGATTGTTATTGTTCTTGTTTTTACTGTGTGTTTTACAGTTTTTCTCCCCAATAATCCTTTCCAATAATAGAAATTTACCAAAATTTACAATATTTGACATCTTCAATGACACTAATGAAAGTTTGAAGATGTCAAATATTATTTCTTCTTTATGGAAACGAGGAGGTTTAGTTGCCGTCAA
>NJDD01000406.1:147512-158590 GCA_002245505.1 Calephelis nemesis
CCTAGTATCTGCACGCCCATATCCCCGAAGCGGTAGGCAGAGACACAACCAGGGCACCCACGACTAGCCTATCGCCAACCGGGCACACACCCAATCCCGAGCAACATTTGTTTTTTGTTAGAAAATTGGAAAAATCAAATCTCCTTTTTTGTTGCCCGACTCGGTAATCGAACCTGGGACCTCATGCAGTCAAAACCAATTCTTGGACCTCCAGACCGCAAAGGCGATAAGTAAAAAAAAATACCTAAAATTACACAATCAATTGCAATTTCTAATATTGCATGTATCGAGCTACGAGTGTAACCCTGCTGAGTTTCTGTAGATCTTGGTAGCTTTAACTTCAAAACGGCTAAACCTTCGAAAAAGAGTAGACCTTTGAGAGACATAAAGGCCACTTTTATCTCGATATCAATCTTTTTATGTAAGAATTAAATATCGTTCTTTAAATGATTTTAATCCGTTGACAAAGCCGCGACGAAAAACTAGTCATAATACTATCATTGTCAAAGTAAGAATAAAGTTTTTCATCCAAAAAACATTAGCTTGTATAAAACTTTTTATCGAAAATCTCTTGCTTGTGTCTATTATTAATTTTTTTAATGTTTTAAGTAATTTAATAATTTTCTTCTTCCAAATAAATAAGACCTTTGAGAAGGACATAGGTTTGTATCTCGGTATCCAAAATTTTCCATAAGAATTAAACAACGTTCTTTAAACAATTTAAATTCATGAACAAAGAGAACTAGTTTTCTTATAAAGTAACTAGCTGTCCGTGCGAACTTCGTTCCACCCATTCTGTTTGTATGGGAAAACTTAAATGTTTTCTTTTTTGTTACCTTTTAAGGAAATGTATTATTTATGAAACATAAAGGTTTATTTATGAAAGTCCAGGAACCTGTCCTGGACTTTCATAAATAATTCAAGATCAAAATTAGCCAAATCGGTCCAACAGCTTTAGCGAGACCACAGATAAGTAAATATAATATATATTAGTGACATCTATTGTAACAGAAAGAATTTAAATATTGAGTTACACAAAATCTGCGACCTACAATTAGGTCTATTATAATATATATTGTCTTTGGTGAGACTAACAAACAGTAATTGATTGTTATATATAAGAAGATAACAGCATTTTTCATCGATAAAACATTTATTTGTTTGTGTTTACCCCGTGTTGGTCCGGGCTCCTTTGCAGAATAGACCATCTGCCTTCTGCCAGGCAGCTCGTAAAAGGCGAGGATAGGCTTACCGTCACTTACACCGTGACTGATTAGGTGGTAGAGTTTCGCAGCGACTTACCCGGATTGGTACCACTGCCTTACTTAATTCTGCCGCCCTAATGTCATGATGTGTTCCGGTTTGGAGGATAGGGTAGCCGGTAAACTTACTTTTGCTCGAGGCCTAGCACCCCAGCCTCAGGTTGGCAACGCCACCACCTTTGGTATCTTTAGGCGGCGTGAATTTCTTACCATCAGGAAATCCGTCTGCTTGTTTGCCTTCTAGTATTAAAAAAAAACTTTTCATCATTTTCGGTTGCTTGTGTCTATTATAAAAACTTTTTATAGATTTTAAAACTTGAACGCCATTTCTATCGCCTATTTCTGAATATTTTCTATTTTACGTAGTACGTAGCAATCATAGAATCTATAATGCATTCAGCTTTATCACGTTGAGTGACATGTGCCATGACTACGAATTAAGGAACAAAACGAGCCATTCCCACTGCATTTGTAATTTATCCTTATGCTTTTCCAACCAGTTCAGTCTAGTTTACTTGAATTTTAAATTGTGTGAAAAATAACACTTGAAGTTGATGTATAATTGACTATAATAGCAAAAAAAGGCTAAGTGCAAGTCGGACTCGAGCACGAAGGGTTCCGTACTATCATACATAATAGAAAATCACGTTTGTTAGTATTTTTAGTAGTTTTAGTTGTTAATTAAATCCATGAGAGTTTATTATTGTCTTTCAAATATTTAAGTTTGTATGGGGTACCTTAATATTTTTTTTATTTAGTGTTTTATTATAGCGGCAACGGAAATACAACGTTTGTGAAAGTTTCAGCTTTTTAGCTATCATTTATTAGATACAGCCTGGTGACGGACAGACAGACAGACAGCGGAGGCTTAGTAATAGGGCCCGTTTTCACCAAAGGGTACTGTACCCTGAAAAGTGGCTACGTGCGATTCGACCTCTTACAAAAAAGGTTCTGTAGTAGCGAGCATTAAATTAGGCGTATAAATTGAGAGTAACATGAGAGGTAATATTAACAGGCTGTCCCAAAATAACACTACCATTTGTCACTAACAAAATATACTTTGTTTTTCACAGTATTTGTATAACAAAGTTACTCCCCTCAAAAACTTTTGCTTAAAACTTTCATTGTGATTAAAAGTACAAATAGTTTTTGACTTTATATTTTCGTACGTATTTTTAAAATTAGGGGATGGAATAAGTTCCCCATTAAATTCTTTAACAATGTTTAACTTTCAAATTAATGACTTTGAGAAAATATTCTAGCCAAAGTCATTTTTAAAGACCAATTTACGAATACCCTTCTCGAATAGGTTTAATAAAATAATGTTTCAGTTCCATCTGTTCGGAACAACACCGATTTATTTTATTTTTGCATAACCTATAAATGTTCTACTGTGTGATGAAGACTGCACAGTTAAACCTTGCTATGAAGTTTGAGAATAAACCGGCTATACGGGTAGACATAGACGGCTCAACGCCACATCGGAGACGGAACCCTGAAAATATTTTTTTTTACACTCGTGTAAATTAACTTTTGGAAACTTACCAAGGACCTTCCGATCAAGCTTAAAGTTAATTTGTTTTTTTAACAGTGAATTCAAGAAGATTGACGTTGATAGATGGCTATTAGAGTAATAAAGTGATTGTTATATTGTGAACGTAAACATAATCCTAACATTAAAAGTGTTTATTAGCCTCTCACAAAAAATGTGATGTAGTTAAGAACCACACTAGCTTTCAAACAAAAAATTGCATTGAAATAGGTATATCCGTTCAGGAAGTTATGATGCCAAAGACAGACACATACAGAGATACGTCAAACTTATTACTTACGTGTTACTTAGGTAAACTTTTTCAACGACCGAAACAATACATGGGGTGTTACAAGTATGGCGCGCGCGCGCGCGCGTGTGTGTGTGTGTGCGTGTGTGTGTTTGTGTATGAAAGTCTGTGGCATCATTTATTTTTGCATAAATGGATTTGACCGATTTCAATGCGACGGTTTTTGAGTTGAGTTGAGGATTCATTGAACATTTTCAATTTACTTTTGTCTTTATATTAGCGATAAAATAAAAATGAAACCTTCATAAATCTACATAAATATGATTTATATGTCTCTTGCATTCAATAAAAGACACCAATTTAGTGAGTTCACAAACCTACATTATATAAAATAAGTACTAGCTGAGTTGATAGAATATTATCCAAATATTCACAAAGTATTGTTTTTTTTTTCATAATATGAAACTTCTAAAATTAACTAACCCGCACAAAAAAAGATTTATCAAAATTTACATTTATCAAAATTAAGATTTATCAAAATTGGTACATCCGTTTTTACGTTACGTTTACGACCAAGGAAAATAGATATTCATTGTTATCTATAAAACAAGAAGAAACGGTGGATTTCGTATTGCTTGTCATTGACAACTACTAATGGTTTGTATGGAAAAAATGAAGTCTTATTTTTCCCATATTCCACATTTTATCCCACAACCGCCTTAGGAAAAGGAAGGGGTTTTCAATTTGACTATGTTTTTTTAAGTTTTTTTTTGTACCTATGTTTATTTTATTAGTCGGCCAATAGCCAACCGATTTTTATGGTTCGCTGTTTGAAAGATAGGCCATGGTTCCGAGTAGTGGTTTTTAAGTTATGCTTAATAATGAAAACAACTTGGTTTACATATTTTTCATTTGTATTTACTATAACTCAAAAACTACTATTATGTTGATAAAATTTACGTGGTACTATTTCAGAATCACAACCTATTTTTCGAAAAAATAATTAACAAATATCAACGTGATACTCAATGAAATAGCTAGAGTCGATTTTTGCAGTTTTTTTAATATATGAAGGCAAACAAGTAGACGGATTTCCGGAGGTTGAGAAATTCACGCCGCCTGAAGACACCAAAAGTGATATAATATAATAGAATAACTCTTTATTGTGCACCAAAATACATAAAAAATACATTTAAAGAAACTTAAAACTAACCGATACACAAAGGTGGCCTTACCGCCAAAATAGCGATCTCTTCCAGGCAACCTTATGTTAAGGAGATGTAATCAAAGAAATTTTGTTCGATGGTGCTGTGAATGTACAAAATAAAAGAAATATAACACATACAATATTAATTGGAATATAATTATTTTGAAACAGAGAAAAAAATAAACAGATTAACTTTAACTGAGTCAGATTGAGCGTAGAATGTGACGTTTAAAACCATATTTTTAAACATATTGATATTAGGGGCTTTCCTGACTTTTATTGGGAGCGAGTTTCAAAGATTAACTGATAACCTGGTATTGGAGTGTAGCTAACCTGAGGCCCTGATGTTAAGCCTCGAGTAAAATTAAGTTTACCAACTATCTTTCTCTCCGAATCGGAACACGTCAACCGGAAGCACTGACAAAATTATATTATATAAAAGCGTTTGTCATAAAAACTTTTTTGTACAGAGTGAGTCTTCTGTGCTTAACCTATCGTACAACTCTTAAACATATTTTCATCCCAGATCAATATTTTCAAATCTTGATAAAATTTGAGAACAACTTCAGAAGCACCAGCTTTCTTTAAAAAAATCATCAAATTGGATCCAGTTAAAGCTCTTGGAACATACATAAAAAAGCAAACCTTTTTCTTTTTTTAAGATTGAAAGACCATAACCAACGAACTGCAAACAGATAATTATCGTGCTACTTTCCACGCTTTTGTTTTTGTTGGTTGTACAACCAGATTTTTTGGTTACGTAAATCAGATTGCTGTAAAGTAGAGGTTGATTCGGTTACGTATGTATGTACCGGAGTTTGTCTTTTGGCTCGCACTTAACAGGGCCGCATTAAGTCTTTTTTAAATGCGAAAGTAAACAAGATTGGATTGGAATAAGAAACAACAGTCGGATTTTACAGGTGGTTGTTTAAAGTAAACAACCGCCTGCAAAATCGGACTCTAATTATTCCATTATTCTTTTTTCGAAAGATGGCTGACGAGTTCATCAATATTCTACTAGTGGATTTGAATTAGATATACACAACATCATAATGTAATCGGTTCGTTATTGGCTGAGTACATATGAACATACAAAAAAGCACAGTTGAATAAAAAGCCTCCTCTTTTTTGGAGTCTGTTAGAAACAAAAATAGTAGACATAATAATATTTTTTTATTTTTTTGGTAAAGAGTAACAAACGTATATACATTCTTACTAACGTTCGCATTTATAATATTAAAGCAAGTATCTTCACGCCTATATCCTCGAAGAGGTCGGCAAACGCACGACTAGGAGACCCACGAGAAGCCGAAGACACTAAGTCCCGCAATATGACATGTGGAAAACCTATCGCCGATCGGGCACATATCCAATTACGGGCAACGTTATTTTTAACACGCTTTTATTAGATGTAAAATAAGCCTTTATTTTACATCTGTTACAATGGATTTCCGCAAAGTAACGCCTTATTCAATAAATTACGCTTTTATTAGGTCGACTTGTATGTAACTCTGTAACTATTTAATCAAATCTAAGAAAACTAATTTAACCATCTTCTAAAGATCGTAGTTCCAGCGCTCTTTTACAATCAAATATTATAATTAAAAGCACATAGTTTACACATCAGCTTTGAAATAGAGACAACTTGAACGACCCGTAGGTAATTTATTTTTGACTTACATGCACCTATAAAAGCATGTTTTTAGTGTTTTTTAAACTATTAATTTATTATTAGGGAATTGAACATATATATTCCTTTTTTTTGGGGGGATCAAACTCAGGACCTGAATAAGTCAAATCCAACTTCAGACCACTAGACCATAGAGGCGATCACCTACCTACCTACCTAACAGTTTTATGAAATTGGAAGGATATAAGTATACAGATCTCTGATGTCACCCATGCGATGTCCCGATCCGGGACCGGGACATCACATCTCACATCACATCACATCCGGGGTGTTGGTCCAGGGTCCGTTGCAGAATAGACCATCTGCCTTCCTGCCAGGCAGTTCGTAAAAGGCGAGCATAGGTTTACCGTCACTAACACCGCGCCGCTGACTAGGTGGTAGAGTTTCGCAGCGACTCACCCGGATTGGTACCACCGCCTTACCTATTCCTGCCGCCATATGCCGCCATAACGTCATGACGTGTTCCGGTTTGTAGGGTAAGGTAGCCGGTAAATTTACTTTTGCTCCAAGCCTAACATCCTGGCCTCAGGTTGGCAACGCACCATTACCACCTTTGGTGTCTCTAGGTAGCGTGAATTTCTTAGGTATCATCAAGAAATACGTCTGCTTGTTTGCCTTCCAATGTCATAAAAACATGTTATGCTCTATGCTTTGCCTTTTTGACTCACTAACAAAGATCTAAACTAAAGCGGGGTAAGTCAATATGTCAGGTTTTTTTTTCAGGAATATAGTAGATAGAAGTATGGGGCTTATTCTGACTTCGGGGCCCCAATATGAATGACTCGCTTAATCCACTGACAATAATTATATCCGCTACTAACTCATGCTTATTGCCATGAAATAAGGAAGTACTCATTACAAATTAGCTCAGAAAATGAAAGTACGCCTTTCCTTTTACTCGACCGTAGCTGGAAATACCGGCGGGCGTGGTGCGTATACGAAGAAAGGGAGAGTGGGGCGTCATAACTTTTTAAATTTACATCCGTATAAAAATAACTACGCTAATTAAAACCGACTTCAAAACTAAAATATTAAAAAATAATAAAGATTTTATATTAATTATACACTACCTATTACTTAAGTGTTATTTACTAATTGGTTTGAAATCGGTGCCAAGCCTTAAACTAATAATTATGTTACAAGTAAGTATTAAATTGGATTGGCACCGACTTCAAACCAATTAGTAGATATATAACATCTTTTTTTTTATGTTATAGGAAGGCAAACAAGCAGCCGGATTTCCTGTTGGTAAGAAATTCACGACGCCTAGAGACAGCAAAGCTGGTAATGGTGCGTTGCCAACCTGAGGTCGGGATGTTAGGCCTCGAGCAAAAGTAAGTTTACCGGCTGCCTTACAATCCGAACCAGAACACGTTATGACGTTATGGCGGCAGGAATAGGTAAGGCGGTGGTACCAATCCGGGCGAGTCACTGCCAAACTCTACCACCTTGTCAGATGTCACGGTGTTAGTGATGGTAAGCCTATGCTCGCCTTTTACGAGCTACCTGGCAAGGAAGACAGATGGTCTATTCTACAAAGGAGCCCGGACCAACACGGCGAAAAACATCTATAAGTAATAGGTAATATATAATTGATATTAAACCTTTATTATTTTTTACTTTTTAGTTTTGAAGTCGGTTTTAATTAACGTACTTATTTCTATTTAATACTTTGTAGTTTATAGCTGATATAATTAAATTTAATAAAAATAAACATCTGGATAGGTGGAAATAGGTAAAAAATGCTTATAAAATAAAAACTAATGGACCTACCTAATAAAAAAAATTATAGGATCAATTCGAAACTATTAATCAAACAAAAAAGAATTACGTGCTTCAGAAACCTCGAAGAAATCGGTGTACATACATAAAAAAATATACGGACCGAATTGAGAACCTCCTCGTTTTTTTGAACTCGGTTAAAAATGGACAAATCCTATTAACATTATAAATGATAAAGTTTGTGTGTTTGTTTGTTTTTTTTTAATTTATTTTCAATAATTTTTAATAACATTATATTATAATAAAAAAAATTACACGGAAACCTATAGAGGTTTATTACTCCTTCCGCCTTCGCCTGTGCTCGCTTTTTACGAGCTGTCTGGCAGGAAGTCAGATGGTCTATTCTGCAAAGGAGCCCGGACCAACACGGGGAAAATCCAGTTCTGCATACATATAACTAACACACACGAACGAACTAAACTATTTCAGTAGCATCAGTTAGTGCTACCAAAATTTCTGCTACAGGAATTTGTCATATCCTGTCTGACCTATTACGCGCTATATCTTATCGACGCGTGTTTAATTTTGAAGTTGCTAATGCACCATTTCAGTTGTGTTTATCCTAAACGTTTGTTACTCCTTCACGCAAAATCGGCTAAACCGATTTTCATTAAGTTTGGCACACACATAGAGTGTATAGCTTGGATTAACACTTATTTCATATTTATTATTTTAATTAAGACTTATGATAGTTTTTATACCCAAAATATGTTTCCGTCAGACCGTTAACTACGCGGGCCACGCCGTGGGAAACAGCTAGTATTTCCATAATAATAGTTAGAAAAGGCGTTACTTTGTGGAAGTCTTAATAATAACAAAACGCAAAATTACAATTTCCTGCTAAAACGACTTAACAGGAAAGACAATGCAAAGTTAATTTAACTTATTCAAATTCAAAGACTTCAAATTTATTCAGTTTTTTTTTATGACATTGGAAGGCAAACAAGCAGACGGATTTCCTGATGGTCAGAAATTCACACCGCCTAGAGACACTAAAGGTGGTAATGGTGCGTTGCCAACCTGAGGCCAGGATGTTAGTCCTTGAGCAAAAGTAAGTTTACCAGCTAATTACCCTCCATGTCACGACGTTACTGCTGCCGCCAGCAGGAATAGGTACGGCGGTGGTAGGTACCAATCCGGGTGAGTCGCTGTGAAACTCTACCACCTAGTCAGATGTCACGGTGTTAGTGACTGTAAGCCTGTGCTCACCTTTTACGAGCTGCCTGGCAGGAAGGCAGATGGTCTCTTCTGCAAAAGAAGCCCTAACCAACACAGGGAATCCAGTTCTGCATACATATACCTAACACACACACCAACCTACATACTATATACATACTATAACATACTATATCAGTAGCATCAGTTGGTGGTTCTAAAATACGCTACTGGAATTTGTCATATCCTGTCTGACCTATTACGCGCTATATCTTATCGACGCGTATTTAATTTTGAAGTTGCTAATTCAACATTTTAGTTTTGTTTATCCTAAACTTTTGTTTTGTAATATCTGTGATACCATGACAACCATCACTTCATATAAGCCTCATAGACATCACGTGTTAATTTCGGATTTTATAAAATGGCTAAGGTCTGATAGACCAGGGTCGATAATTTTTAAAACCAAATAAAATAGTAGTAGGATGAAACCCATTAGAAAAGGAGGAGAATATGATCAAAATGAAAGGAAAAATAAATTACGGTCGATCCGAGTTCGGGAAGTGAGAGTGAGTGTGAGAGTTCGGGGTTTAATGGTAAAAAATGGTTTATCTTGATTTCCGTCAAAACAAAAAGTCCTATCGAAAAAGGTTACATGGCAAAGTTGTAGGTAATAAAAAGATCTAAAACTTTTGTATTAACACTTTTTTCACAAAACCTCAAAATTTATGTGAAAAATTATAGTAACATATATTTTTTTTCACCATCAAAAAATAGAGATTTCAAGGAACAGAAAACATACTTACCAACTTTTTGGAAAAAGCTGATATTTTGACTGGTGACTTTTCGATTGAAAATTAGGGTGTTTTTTCGATATTAATTCAAAATAAGGTAAAAAAATAAATATTTTTAATCAAATAAATTACAGCGTATTTGGGATATAAAAAGGTAAGTTTTCACCAAATTTCGTTAAAAAAAGAAATTTTTGTGAAAGATAAAAAAAAAAACCAAAAACTTGGTTTTTTGAATTTTTTACATAAATTTTGAGGTTATGTGAAAAAAGTGTTAATACAAAAGCTTTAGATCTTTTTATTACCTACAACTTTGCCATGTAACCTTTTTCCATTTTTTACCATTAACCNNNCCCCCCCCCCTCCCACTTCCCGAACTCGGATCGACCGTAATTTATTTTTCCTTTCATTTTGATCATATTCTCCTCCTTTTCTAATGGGTTTCATCCTACTACTAATTTACTTCACTTTTTATTATTTTCAAAGGCTTCTACCCTAGTCTATGAAGGGTTACTCTTGAATCTCGATATCAAGCGAATTAAAATCGTATAATGCGTCATTTTAGGTAACCTTGAATACAGTACTATATTATACGTACTTTATTACTAAATCATTTATATACAAATTAATTTCGGGAACCAGATAAGATGATTGATTGTTTAATGTACACTATTAATTGAATGTTAATAATTTTTCAAAATTGTTATCAGAAGTACCTAAAATAACACACTCAATTTCAATTTCCAATTTTGCATGAATCAAGCTTTAAGAGTAACTCTTGTGGGTTACGTGACGGAATTTCTGAATCCTGGGCTTTTTTAGAAGAATGTAACAAAATTACAATTATAGATACAAATCCGCAAACAGAGTTAGAAAATGTCAGGTAATTTCCTTGTTCTATTGAGCTAAAATTTGGAATACAATTGCCTATTACAACGTGATTGTCAATGTGTAGATACAATCAATATAAAATGGCTCCCAAAACAAGATGGCGTTCTGTAAAATATATCATTAAGACAATCAAAACAAAATCTGGTTTGTAAAACATTGTTATAGATTAAATTTATATAAACGTGTTAGTGTAATTTAAGCTTAAATGCTGCAAGCATTCTTGTTTTATTGAATATAACATATTTTACTTTATAATTGAATTTTACGACACTGACATGCTACTGCGTTTTTTTTATACAAGAGGAAGCAAACGAGCAAGTGGGTCACCTGGTGGAAAGTGATCACAGCCGCCCACGGACATCGGCAACGCATCTGTGATACTCCTGGTGTTGCATCAGGAGTATCACAGATGCGTTGCCGACCGTTAAGGAATGAGTACGCTCTTTTCTTGAAGGTCACCAATCATAATCGTTTGGGAATAATAAACACAGAGATGATGTGGAGATGATTTATGTTAGA
>NJDD01000406.1:160229-191313 GCA_002245505.1 Calephelis nemesis
CAGTAACGCACCTACAACATCTATGTTGTTTATAGACCTCAGTTATCTCTTTATCTCTCAGTTATCTACTGTCAGTTGAGTCCGGTGTTCCATGATTTATCTTATAATAAAAATATGTTGTTTAAGTACTGGGTACGTAAACAGTGAACAGCGCGATCCGGACTTCTGGGGCGCTACCATAGCGCTTGTTGCAGTATTATTTTCCATCTTTAAATGTCTGCCTTTGAATGAATGAATTAATTAATACACTTTATTATGCACCAAAATTAAAAAATAATACACACTCTTTCATTTATAATATTTAACTTAAGTGCACAAAGGCGGTCTTATCGCTTCAGAGCGAGCTCTGCCAGACAGGATTTAATGTCGAGAAAGCCAGGTCCGGAAGGATCATCACATTTGGCACTCGAAACTCTTTTCCTACCAGAGATATGTGTATTGTAACAAGAATAACGTCGCCTGGGATTGAGTGGGTGCCCTGATGGCGATAGTTTTGATACCTACATTATGGGGCTAAGTACATTCGAATCGTGGTTTTTATACCTCGGGCAACAAATAGAAAATGTATTATTTCCAATTTTTTAATAAAAAAAATTTGCTCGGGATTGGATATGTGCCCGGTTGGCGATAGGCTTCCCACCTATCACATTGTGCGACTGTAGTGTCTTCGGTTAGTCGTGGGTGCCTTGGTTGTGCCTCTGCCTACCCCTTCAAGGCTATTTTATACTTTTTATATCTCTGCCTACTGCTTCGTGAATATGGGCGAGAAGATACTTATTTACTTACACTCTGTCTCGTTGACAATGAAGAATAAGTGTCACTTTACTTAACTACTAGTAAGGTAATATTTACCTACTCTAACATAAATCATCTCCACATCATCTCTGTGTTTATTCTTCTCATTCGTAGACTTGTCTAACCTTCTCACCGTCATGCGTCAATGTCAAAATTGTTTATTTAAACGATTCTAAAACAAGGATCAGGTTATATTTGATACCTATATATTTGATACCTTTCCAACCTAGTGAGTTATTTTTGTATTTTCACGCACATATTTCCGAACGGGTAGGCAGAGCCATAATCAGGGCACCTTTCGACAAGCCGCTAAGTCCCACAATGTGATAGGTAGCAAACCTATCGCCAACCGGGCACATATCCAATCCCGGGCAACGTTATTTTTGTAAGAAAACTAGTTGTTTCGTCGAACTTCGTTCTACACGTTCAGTTTGTATGGGAAAAAATAAAATGTTGTTTTTCTAGTTTCCTCGAAGTTTTTCTCTTTCTCTTATGTTTCATGGCTTCCTTTGACTTTAACAAATAGTTAAAAATCAAAATTAGCTTAATCGGTTTAGCCGTTCTCGAGTTTTATCGAGACTAACGAATAGCAGTTGATAGATACAAATAGATTGAAAATACAAATTTTCTGTTTTTTATGTTGCCTGACCCGGATATCGAACCTGGGACCTCGAGAAGTCATGTCCGACGCTGGTCTATTGATCAGATTGGAAAGAGGAGATCATTGACCTTAGTCATTGACCTCTAAATACAATGTTAGTCGTTTTCTCCGTCGACCGAAACGATTATGAAAATTGCTTTTTATTTTGTCGCCCTTTAGATCTTGTCACATTGCCATTAAATCAGGATGGAAAGAGAAAAAGAAAGGTATAGGTAAAGGTAAAGGTAAAGGTAGGTAAGGTAAGAAAGGTACAATTGAAATATGTTTTTAGCAGTTTTATTGCATTTAAAAATGTAAAGTTTTAATTTAAATGTTATTGTGTATGTTTGTTAGTGAGAAACGAATATTAGAACTGAATTTTGATTTATTCGAATTAATTCATTTTAGAACTTACAAAACCGCATGGTAAGCAACACAATAGCTATCAAAAATTATTTGATCATCATTCCAAAAGCAACCAAATGGTGGATTTAATATTTTTAGAAAACCTACCCAACATATCATTGGATAACGGCTTGACGAGTAGCATCCTAACTGCCTACAAGCCCCACCTAATATTGGAAGAGATCAGTAAATATATTTGAAATTATAAATCCAATACTTTGTCTGTCTTTTAGGCATTCATGACTAAAATGCTGGGTCGATTTTAATGTTTATTATGGCAGTCCATCCCGGCTTTGCAAGGGTGGGTAGATTTCTATTTTTCTTAGAAATAACGTAGCCTATATTGATCAGGGGTTAACGTTGACTTGTAATGGTAAAATAATTGCTTAAATCAGTCCAGTAGTTTCGCAGGTTATTCAATACAAACAAACAATCAAATCGATCGAGTCGTTGGTTGTGGGCTACCTTATAGGGCCCTTACCACGAGTTTACGGCTTGTCAAGTTTACAATACTCGCTACCGTCTCTGTAAATTATTTGTATGAAATCTTAGAACAGCGCCTCTGTCGGTAACTAAGAGAAACACATTTTTAGACCAAAAGTGTCATAGATTTCGACACGTAACTTACCGGACGTAATCTATACCAACTCATGGTAAGGCCTCAGATCAAGCGCGAGGTTTGGGTTCGATTCCCTTATAGCGCTGCTATTGGTATGTCATAATCACTATCTGAACTAATAGTAAAGAGGAAAGATTTGACTGTTTGTTTGCATTGAATAGGCTCCGAAACTACTGGATTTACTTACTACTTTAATTTTTTTTAATTTATTATTGAATTTCTAGGAAAAATCTAAAATTTGTCCCCACGTACGAAGCCGGAACAGGCTTCTAATGGATAATATTAACATATTGTTTCTATGTCACGTTGTAGGTTAAGTGTCATGGCATTGAACTTTGCTTAAAGTTGTAGTTTAGGTACTTTGCACAAGAATATTACAAATAGGTACCAAGAAGCTTAAAGATAGAACGTTTTATAGGTAGTTCTATTTTATTTATTTATTTATTGCACACAAAAAAAATACACAAAATACACGAGAAGGTAAAAATGCACAAAAGGCGAGCTTATCTCTTATTTCTCTTTATTTTAATGCTTGTCGGATAACAGGTGGAAAACCAGTAATGAGTTTATACTAGTGATGTGCCGGATATCCATCTTCGTGTCGTCTACTTACCTATATCCCCAGCAAGCCACAGTTTTGCCGCACTTTAGCGGCGGATCTGGTAGGTATAGAGATTCAATCTTGATAATTTTCATCACTCGTCGGACTTGATTACTTGTGGTCCAGGGTTCGATTCCCTGGTCGGGCACCAAAAAAAGTGTGTGGCGAACCGCACACGATAGAAGTGAAACTTCAGTAAATCGAGAAAAGAATAAGATGAATATATGAAATCCTACACATTTTTGTATTTGTGTCTCTTACCTGTCGTTTTTCCGTTGCAACCGGTTTGAAATCACAATGTTTCTAAAGAAGTTTCTCTTCGTAACGTAAAATAACGTTGCTCAGGATTAAATTTGTGCCCGCTTGGCGATGAGTTTGCTACCTATCACATTTTGGGACTTAGTATCTTCGGCTAGTCGCAGGTGCCTTGGTTGTCTACATCTCCCTACCTTTTCGGGGATATAGGCGTGCAGATACTAGGTACTTTTGAACACAATACTGGCGAATTAACATTTAGTTAATAATACCCTGCCTACCTCTTCGAGAATATGGGCGCGAGGATATGTTTCTTTTAATGAAATTGTGTAAGCTTGCAGGATGTTTAGTAGAGTCATTCCAAAATTGCATTACTAAACATCTTACACACAAATACTTGCTTACACGTTAAGCATGGTAAATTGAAAATAAAAAAAAAAAACGAAAACGACCGTGATTCTCTAAGAGGGCAGTATTTTGGGAGAAATCAGGAAGTATCATCACAAGGGGGAGGGGATTATACTAAGACGTCACGTGTATTTTATGTTGAAGACTCTTATAACGCAAATATTGACTTGTTGGTACTGAAGAATGTCTTGCTTATTCGTGTGCTATTAGGCTGTCACAAAATTATTTCCCTTTGTAAATTTTTATGCTTGTTAACTTTACATGTTTTAAATGGGGGTTGCGTGTAATCCTAAATCCAACTGTATTACTGAAGGGAAATGGGTTAACAAATTATATGTACATAAAACGCACCACGCAAATAATGGAAGCACTAGCGCCATCTATGTTTTTCAGTACCAAACGTGCCAGTATCAAGTGTCTATAAGGTTTAGCCCTCTTCCTAGTCTGTGGTGTCTGCTGTCTAGTGTCACTAACCTGTAGAAAACTGAGGTAGAAAAAGACGTGACTTACTGACAACTTATGACTGATGACTAATTATAATTTATTGAAATTGATGTAAAATTTGATGCGAATTTCTATTTAACTAATGGCAAAATACTAACGTGAAAGCCAGAACTTAAAGAAAGAAAGAAAGAACGTGTAGAAAAAGAAAAACAGGCGCGTACACCATTCCTAAACAATTATTTTGGTTGAGATATGCGCCATCTCGAAAATTTTGAGAGAATCACTTGCTTTGTTCAGTGATTGTAATAATTACCACGCCTTATTCAAGATGTCCCTTAATACTTTATCAACCTCGTAACACTCAAGTTACGAAAATAATTTAAAAACGCATTTACTAATTAAGTTGCAAATTCGCCTTTTTTTTCAACATATTTTTTGTTGTTTAGCTCATAGCATATTTCTAAATAAAAATGACATTGGAAGAAAAGATGGACGTGATTCTTTTGTACTTATGCCATATTTTTTATAGTTATGTAGAATTTGTGTAGTTAGGGTCAGTAGAGTTATGCCGTGTAGATTCAAAAGCTTGGCTCTACATGAGAACAGTAGAGTTACTCTTGAATCTCGACACCATGCGAATTGGATATTGGAATCGAAAATGTCATTTTAGGTACCTACTTTTAGACACAGTACTAGGGGATTATCAACAATTTGTTATAAATAAATTCAACGAATCCGATAAAAACTGAAAAACTGAAACTGAAAAAATGAAGTTTACTAATAACTTCATGTTTATAATTAGCCAGTATTGTGTTTAATAGAACCTACAATGACATAATCGATTTCAATTTCCGATATTGCATAAATCGAGGTTCAAGACTGACACTACTGATATCTTTTTCACAGGGCAAACCTTATGTGGTCGTCTTGACAATATTTTACATGAAATGTTTTTGGTGGTATTTTAAATGCTATGCAGTCTTTTTAGTGTTTATTTTTATCTTCTCCTTTTTGGGATGTGTTTCTTGCACATCAGCAGTGACAGTTTTCTTAGCTCATTCTCTGTCTTTGCCTTTTTTCTTTAATGGTTTATTGAAAACCATAAGCTTTAAATCAGGGCGATATTTCGCTCTTAAGTTATTATTCAACTATAGCCGATTATTGTGCTTTAATACACTAGCAAAACCTAGGAGTATAGTTTTTTTGTATGCTGAACTCTGTTTAGATACCAAATTTCGTCTTTGTAGAACTTAGGAAGTACCCTAACATTTTTTAAATAAACTTCCACCTACCCATTTTAGAATTTTTTTTGATTGTATACTAAACTAAGATTAGATACCAAATTTTAGCTTTCTGGCACTTCAGAAAGTAGTCGAATATTTTGATGATCATCAGTTATGAAATTGGTGTATTTTAGATATCAATAATATCTAAAGTATGAAAGCTAGTCAACTGAAACCATGTAAGTTCCCCGTGTTTTTCGGAGCTCCTTTGTAGAATAGACCATCTGCCTTCCTGTGCCGGGCAGCTCGTAAAAGGCGAGCATGGACTTGCCGTCACTAACACCGTGACATCTGACTAGGTGGTAGAGTTTCGCAGCCACTCACCCGGATTGGTACCACCGCATTAGCTATTCCTGCCGCCATAACGTCATGACGTGTTCCGGTTAGGAGGGTAAGGTAGCCGGTTAACTTACTTTTGCTCGAGGCCTAACATCCCGGCCTCTGGTTGGCAACGCACCATTACCACCTTTGGTGTCTCTAGGCGGCGGGAAATTCTCACCATCAGGAAATCCGTCTGCTTGTTTGCCTTCCAATCTTATTAAAAAAATAAAGTTTACTTAGTCTATTATTGACATATTCTAAAAATATGAACTATCTGGTGCATCGAAAACCAATTCTACGGGGGTTGAAAGAAAAACGAACGAAAAGATAGGTCAGCGCTTCGCTTGGCTTGTCTTGGCATGGAGGTGCCCTCCCTCCATGATGATGCAATAAGAAAGATGACAGAGAAGAAAACAAAAGGTTTAGAAAAAACACAGCACTATAAACCGTTAAAGATTTTTTTCAACGACAACGAAAATGGGTCAGTAAAAACCTCATACCTACATTAATTGAGAATGGCTGTACCGATTCCAACGATTTTTAATGAAAATGAAAAAGGAGGAGGATGTTTTGACTCCTAATTTTTTTATTATATGTTAATCGATATGTTCGAATTTGAAAAATCGATTTTAATGTATTTTGTTTTAAAGAGCGTACTTTTGAGATGGTTCCATTGTCGCCAAGTCTCTGATAATGGAGTTCCAGGAAAATACGACATTTTTGTGTAGCCAGATAACAAAGGTACTTATTTAAATCAAAGTCGGTGTTTTGCAATTTTACTGCGCCTAAATGAATTGATTTGTTAGATTCATCTCCCATTCGATAGCAGAATAACTACTAAAACATTTGACTGTACTTAATATTATAAAGAGGAAATGTTTGATTTGTTATTTGTTTGAATTAAATAGGCTCCGAAACTACTGAACCGATTTCAAAAATTCTTTCACTTTTAGAATGCTACATTATTCTTGTGTAACATAGGCTTAATTTCATCAAAATCGGTACAGTGGAAGCCAAGTTACTAGTAAAACTGCTAGTTTGATAATAAAGACGAAAAATATTACACTGGTAAAAGTTTCAGAAAAATAGTTCTATTCTATTAATTCCATTCTATTTCTAAAATAAAATCGTTTAAATACTTTAAAATAAATTTAATTTTCTTAAAACCATTACGCCTATTTCAGAGTTCCCCATGACTTCTCGCTTTAATTTTTTCTTTATTTTGTACCAATCCATCAACTGTCCGTCGGTAATACTTTAACAAAAATTCATCCCAAAAGGTGGCACGTTCCCCTAATGGATTTGTTTTCATCTTAAGGTGCTTGGTTATATGAAGGTAATTCGTGTCACTTGATTCCTTATTGATGGGCTTCCACTTAAAGTCTTTTAAGACATCATCTGAATCTGATGGGGTTGGATTTCTGAAATAAGCCACATTGTTATGAAAAAACATATCTTTTTATATTTAAAAAACAAAGTCGGGTTTGGTACGCTTTTATCTGGAGTATTGCTGACCGATTTGAAGGCCCCATACTCAATCAGCCAGAAGAGCCAATCACCGCGCTCCCCCGTTCCATGATTACTATGAACAATGGCGCTCTAAAGTAAACGTCTTGAGCGACAAATCACTATTTTTGACACTATAAAAGTAATTTGAAAAAAAGTATAAAAACTGAAACACTTATTGAGCGCCTCGTTGGTCGAGTGGCTAGCGTACACGCCCAACTACACCGACTAACCGCGAGGCTCGGGTTCGATTCCCGACGGGAGCAGGCATTTGTGTGATGAACATTTAGATGTGCATCTGCATTTCCGGGTCTGGGTGTTCATTAAATTTATTCTAGTATCTATTTAAGTATTTCTATGTATTAGTATCGTTGACTAACACCCATAACACAAGCATATAATTTGCTTACTTTGGGGTTAGATTCAATTTGTAAAAAAAATAGAAAAAAACTTATCTTTTAGGTATAGTTAAATCTGGTGTCGATATTTTCGTATTTGAAGTAGACATTTGGGTTTTGCTTTCAAAAAAGGGTTAACTTTTTGATTTTTTTCTATCGAGCAAAGTGAAATGAATCGTGTTTTGGAAACACTAGTCTAGTAAAGCATATTCATGTTAATCTTGTGTATTTTTGTCACCATAATCGTTTATCGTATAATTAGCTTTACAGCGGATCCAGGTCAAATCTGATTGCGAGAAATCGCCTGTATTAGTGGTTCCAAAAAGCCTGAAAAAACACATCTGGCTTCGTTTTGTTCCAATTTAAACTAAATAACTTTACAATATAACATCCGTTATTCTGCTTGCTTACCTTGTTTTCGCAAAATTTGACCACAAGCGAACCATTTTTCGTATAACTTTGATCTCGGGTTGTTCCGTCAGAAGACGCATCAATTGATGGTATTTTGTTTTGATACGTGAACAAACATGTAAGTAGCATAATTCGTCTGCGATAGTTGCACCCCAGTGTTTCATACTGAACCTGGCATATTTGGCCATATAATCACTGTTTTCATTGAGCTGCCCTCGAAAATCAAACATGTAATAAAAAACAGGAGAATTAATGGATTCAGAAAGTCGTCTAGCTGCGTAATTAAGAGCATAATTTTGTAGCAAGTCACCAGAATATACAGCATAATCTAAAATATTTCCATCATAAAGATATCCATCCTCAAAATAGAAATTTAAAATTTCCTTAATAGCTTCTTCGTATGCCTCACTTTTTCGATCGAAGTGAAATCCAGTTCTAAGGGGGAATATGAATAAAAAGTCTTGCCCTAAATCTGTTAACAGTCGTGGTTGAAATATGTAATGCGATACCAGATCTAAGCCTTCCCTTGAGTTCATTCCAATCATTACTGGAACATCATTTATGATTTTGGAATGTTCTGGAAAGGATTTTATAACTGCATCAATATTATCTCCTTCTACTGTAGGTGAAAAACTGTTTACCGCCAATTGATAGTTTTCAAACTTTTCGCTATCACTCACATCGTTTTTCTTAATAGCTATAGCTTCAGTATCTATTTTCTGTAACCCTTCTAATAAAGTTTTGCTATCACTGGCTGTAATATTTAATACTTCACCGAGTTTGAAAGCTACTTGTTTGGTGTTGGTATCAAAGAAAGACGTTTCCAATGCTGTTCCACTCTGTAAAATCACTCCTGAAAAGAGGCCACTAGCTTTTTCAGAATATAATAAAATTTCTGCAAGCACAGCACCACCTCGATTACCCATCAATGTTACCAGACTTGGATCTCCACCAAATTTATGTATGTTATTTTTAATCCAATTCAATCCTAATATAAAATCTTTTATGCCTGCATTTGGTGGTATTTCATCATCTTCAGTTGTTAAATAACCAAAAACATCCAAACGGTGCTGTATAGTAACTACAACAACACCTTCTTCCATAAAAAAATCTGGTGAATACGTTTTGCTGCCATTGAATCCAGTTCTAAAATTGTCATTATAATCGAAAACTATTACAGGGAGTGAACCTTCCAGTTGTGGGGAGTATACGCTTACGTAGAGACAGTCTTCAGACCCAGACATTCCAAATGGTTCATCATTTCGCATTCTAGAACTATACTGAAAACATGTAGGCTTATCTTCAAAAGCCTCATATACATCCTGCCAGCCTTCGTGAGGCTCAGGTGGCTGAAAACATAAATATAAAATATTTAAAAAGAGCTACGTAATTTGTATTGTGCGCCTGAAATAACAGTAGTCCCTCTTTGTCATGAGTTTCGATCCCGGATTTTGTAAAATAAACGTTTCCCGGAATAAGATTAGTCTCTATTTGATGATAGCTATGCTACCTATCACATTGTGGGACTAATTACCGTCGGCTACTGGTGGGTGGCTTGGTTGTACCTTTGCCTACAACTTTGTAGAAACAGGTGTGACGATATTTACTAATTTGTTAATAGGAAAAAGAAAATCGGTTTTTGCAATGTCAATGTTAATGTTAAATTAAGTTTAAGTATTTGATTATATTAGACTAACTTCAAAGTGCAAACACAGCTCTTCTACGAATTTGTAATATCTAAAACAGTATATTAATAAATTAAATTCCTCTTTTTATTCTACAACAAAAATGTGGATTCAAGAACATTCTATTATTACAGTTCTTTCATAAAATTTGAATTTGTAAGCATCAAATTTTAAATACAAAATAACATAATTATTTTTCTTGCAAATATGTTATAAATGACATCAACGTAATTTGTGTTAGCTACAGGAAAATATTTTTCATTCAAATAATTTGTATTGAACTACAATAAAAAAAGGTATTTTCACAAAAAAAAATACATTTACCATAACCTGGTGGAGTCAAGTCCAACACCTTACCGCTACACAACAGACAACAACGACAATCGATGCAAAACATTGTAATGTGTAATAATATCAAATATAGTGAAATAAAAAAAGCTAAAGTGAAATAAAAATTACTTAGTGTTACGTAGAGTGTTAAGAAGTTATTACAAAAGTTTTGAAGTATGCCAATGTATCCACGTTCTAGTGCACAAATAGTAAAATATCCATACAAGGTTCTTATTTATACTTATCACAAGTTTCATTTATCAGAAAAAGTATGAAAGTCTGATTAAGTTTGATCTGTAAACTACCAGAACTTGGTTAACATTACCTTAAATCTTAATGAACCAACAGGAGGTTTCGCATATGGTATTCCTCTAAAAGCATAAAATGTTTCCTCCTTAAATAAAGTTTTCTCTGTGCTCCCTATTAAGTCACCTTGGTCTATTGTCACTTTTATATCATCAGAATAAACATTTGTAAACACACAAAGTGCACAGAATAAAAACTTTTTCATCGTGTGTGTTTAAATTTTGTAAACTTTGTAGATTGTTAATAATCCAACTGACATAGTAAATCTAATAAGTGTACCGGTTAGATAAGAAATAAGCAGCAATAAATTTGTTTTCTTATCATAAATGATATCTATTAACGTGTTTTCCAATAATCCTGATCAAATGTAATAGGAATTAGTAATAAATTATGTATGTTGTAAGGGATTAATATTTCCAATAATCAATAGTAGTTATTGATTTTTGTAGCACAATAACATTTTTTATGTTCAAGTTCAAGTTTAATGAATACTGTATTTCTATGTTTTTACGTATTTACTAGCTATCAAGGCGAAGTTCGTTCCACTCGTACAGTTTGTATGGGAAAAATTAAAATATTGTACCTATTTCTTACTTTCCTCGCAGTTTTTTTCCTTTTCTTTATCTTTTAAACGTTCTCTGGACTTGAACAAATAGCACAAAACCAAAATTAGCCAAATCGGTTTAGCCGTTCTTGAGTTTTAGCGAGACTAACGAACAGCAACAGATTTTTATATACGAAGTATATATATATTATGTTATGGATATATAAGATCCTTTCAAACTAGATGTTAAAATTTCTAGACAGTGTTAATGTACCTACATTTAAAAGATACAAAAAATACCGTGATGAAAACGACTTTTGGTTTTTAATGTTATGGTACGCTTAGTCTCTAGACTTACAAAGTGCTAAACTCTTGATTATCAAAAATTAAAACGGTATTCTTTCATAAATATATTTTAATAGATGTAATTAATGAATATTATCTAAAAATAGGACCCTACTTTTATCTTTACTTATATCTTTTATTTATGTAATAATAAAGTATCTTCACCCAGGACCTTATGCAGTCAAGTCCATCAGCTGAACCACTAGACGTTATAATATGTTTAGATCATTTATACCAATGCAAATCGAAAAACCGTTTTAACGGTTGTTTGTTTGTCTTTTTTTTAACGTCACGGTAGAGCGATGTCTGAGCCTTTACCATGAGTTGGTATAGATTACGTTCCGTAAGTTAAGTGTTGATATCTATGAAATGTTTGGTCTAAAAATATATTTTTCTTAGTTATCAAAAGAGGCGCTGTTCAAAGTTTTCGTACAAATAATTTACAAAGACGGTAGCGAGTGTAGTAAACTGGACAAGCCGTAAACTCATGGTAAGGCCTCTGATAAAAATTTTGTGTGTAAAGATACGAAGCTGGAGATTGACTTAAGGTAACATTTTATCCTGATATCTAAACGGGTTCCCGCGGGGAAGCTAAATAACTATGATACGTTGACTTAGTCACGGTCAATATTGTCCTAAACAAACCTAAAAACCTAAATTATTAGACTCTAGCTGTCCCGGCGAACTTTGTTCAACAGGTGGAACAAAGTTCGCCTCGTTTCCTCACTTAGGTATATGAGGAAAATAAAGTAATGTTTTTCCCATTTTTCCTGCAACTTTCCCGGTTTTACTCTTCATAAGAAACTTCTTCTGACAATAACTAACAGAACGAAAATGAGTTAGGCAAATTATTTGAATCGTTAAAAAGTTATGCGCTTACCAACACATTTAGCAATTCATTTTTATATCATAAGATAAATAATTTCACCTAATACAGATTTACTTGACTCAAGGAAATAAAAATATACTTACATTCATACGTATCTAATATCTTCACGCCAAATCTCTTAGGCAGAGAGTAGCGAGTACCAAATGTCGCAATCCTTGAAGGTCTGCCTAGCTTTCTCCGCATTCATGTCTCTTTACATACATATACTCCGGTTTCGGAGACTCTTGAAACAATTCCGAAAAAAATCCGAGCTGCTGAGTCCCCCCTTCAGCTGTGTTGTCAATATTTCATGTATCATTATTTTCACATGTCTAAACTAACTGAGACCAGGACCATTTCAAATTTTTGCACCAAAATTTTATTTTAACGACGAACCATGACAGAGTGAAACATTATAAATATGTCAGCAAGAGTAAATTAAGCTGCAGAACCCCACCAAGCTGCTGCACTGCATTCTACACCAGTCGTCTTGATGGTAACGACATTTTAATCTATGCGCGCCTCTTATACGCTGAAAGGCAGAAATGCTTCTATACTTACTGCATAGACATACCTGACTACATATGTAAAGTAATAAATATCTTTAAGCCCATATCCCCGAAAATGTAGACAGAGGCACAACCAGGGCACCCACGACTAGCCGAAGACATTAAGTCCCACAATGTGATAGATGGCGAGCCTATCGCCAACCAAGCACACATCTAATCCCAGGTAACGTTATTTTTATTAGAAAATTGAAAATGAATATTTTCTATTTTCCTCTATGTGGGAATCGAACCTGGGACCTCAAGAAGTTAAGTCCGACGCCGGACAGATAGGCTACAGTGGTGGTGTACATAATATGTATAACAATAATACATAATAATTATAAAATTAATTTCTTCACATACACTGACACGTGAAACTTGTAACACCCGTCGTTTTCGTTTGTGTTTAAAAATACCAATCTAATAAGTTGAAAAATGATGTGACGGTAATTATTAATCTCAATAATTGATGCAGTTTTTAAAGCATCAAGTAGTTAAGCGCCTAATTATTGAGAGCCACCAATACCAAATGACGTTTAGGAAAATTGCATTTACTGACTGAGTTACTATATCGGGCGTTTGTGTGTTTAAATAAATTGGTATAAAAAATAAACTGTTATTACAAAGTCGGTTCTGGATCCTTTTCAGAATAAACTTTGCCTGCCAATATGATAAAAAAAACAACAATACTTACAACTGAAGCTGTAAATATGCAAATAGATATTTTCTAATAAAAATAACGTTGCCCGGTTGGCGATAGCCTTGCCATCTATCACATTGTGGGATTTGGTGTCTTAAGCTAGTAGTGGGTACCCTGGTTGTGTGCCTATCTCTTTCAGGATATGGGCGTGAAGATAATTTAATACATAATTAACGGAGACTCTAGCGAATAGACATTAATTATATAAGCGTCGTAAACTCATACTAAGGGAGCCGATGGTGAGAGACAACCGTCGCCTATAGGCACCATAGATATTATAGGTGCGTCGCTGTCCTCAATCTAAAATATTGGTCGAGTAATCGCATGATAAACATCAATAAAAAAACATACAGACGAATAATCTCCTCATTTTTGGAGTCGATTAAAAACCGTCAATCAGTAACAAAATACCATGTTATTAGTTTCTATACTTCTTATCATCGGTACTTGGTGGAATTCCATTCTTGATTCTTGATTCCGGTTTCGCTACTAGTTGTTATATAGCACTGATGATGCTTACATAGCGGAACCGATTGGCTAAAGTATAAAAATAATTTCAAAATTTCAAGTTTTTGCTCAACCTCCGAGAAGTGCAGTTGAATCCTCCTGATGATGCTTCGGTTACGAAGCGAAACGTATTTTGACTTTAAGTAGTGTGTGTAATGTTGGTGCTAATTTAACAGTTTAGTGGTGTGTGTTGTATTTAGCTGGATATATTTGGAGTTTTTGGCTTCCGGTAAGTCCAATTCATTCATAACGCACTGTTTTCCTGTTTTGTTCTTTTTTCAAAATTTCAAATTAAATAATTTTATTGGGATTTAAGTACGGGTTTCCGCAAAGTAAGACCTTTTTTCTGTATTTTTTTTAACAGTAATTATTTTCTTTAAATCAATATACCTATTCGAGGTAACGAAGACATACAGTCAAAAACAAAAAAACAAAGTCTATAATTCGTCTTTAATATCATCTTGTACTACACCATTTACAGCCATTTTTTGGTATTTTTCTATAAATTGGTCCCAGAATTGTATTTTCTCATGGTGGAGTTTCGACTGCATTTTGAGTTCATCACTTATTATGAGACATTCTCTGTCTTCTGTGGTGGCTGGCTTCCAAATAAATTCACTGTCTGGTGGAGTCGGGTTTCTGGAAATAAAATTTATTAGGATAAAATACAATAAAGTGCTCTAAGTGAATGATCTTAGTCGCCATGTTCACTTGGACTGTAGTAATATCTACATAGTATAAAACAAAGTCGCTTCCTCTGTCCCTATGTCCCTTTATATGCTTGAATCTTTAAAACTGCGCAACGGATATTGATATATTTTTTTAAAATAGGTAAAATAATTAAAGAGGAAGGTTTATGTATATATTTTATACCCATGCGAAGCCGGGTCGGGCCGCTAGTCTATAATATAAAAATGAATTGCTAAATGTGTTGGTAAGCGCATAACTTTCGAACGACTGAACCGATTTGGATAATTCTTTTTTTTTGTTGTGTGGTTATTGTCAGAACAAGGTTTTCATGAAGAGAAAATCTGGGAAAATTGGGGGGAAAATGGAAAAAGCAACACTTCATTTTTCCCATATAATATGAACGGGTGGAATAAAGTTCGTCGGGACAGCTAGTGTAACATAAAATTTATATATCAAATATATTTTTTCATAAAGTTGCAATAATACTTTATAAGTTATCAGTCATGTATTTTCTAATCTAATTAAATTTCTTAAAAAAACTGTCTAAGCGAAAATTGCATAGCAATAAAATATGTGCGTTAAAGACGGCGCGAAAATTCACTTTTTGGCATAACAAAATCAGTAGGTGCATCCATGACTAGCCAAGTAAATGCCAATCAAATCCCAAGAATCCAAACCCATTTGACGACACGGAAATTCGAATAAACGAATGTCTCTGGACAAGTGATACAACTTGAATCTAACCTCGACGTAAGCAAATTATATGACTGTGTTATGAATGCTAGACAACGATGAAAATGAAAATTATATACTCATCTAATGACCGCGTTCTGACCTGGTGGTAGCTTTTATTATTATAAACATATCATAGTGACATAGGCGGCGTGAATTCCTTAACATCATGTTTGCCTTCCAGTATCATATAAAATATATATCACATGTACCTTTTGAATGGTCTATGTCAAACACACCATTTTTCAATTATTGTCGAATAGATGAAATTAGCACCTAGACCCGAAAATATTAACTAAAACCTTCATCACAAAATATGCTTCTCCCGTCGGGAATCAAACCCAGGCCTCGTCGGAAATCGTTGGTCAAAACTGTGTATACTAACCAAACCAATTGTCAACTGAACATATTTTTGTTTTGTTATAGAATGTTTTATACAACAAACATCTCAAACTTATTTCGACGAATAAGTTTGAGATATTTATTTAAAATTAGATTTTTACTAGATAAAGAATCTTACCCAAACTTGGCAAAATTAGTCCAAAGCTTAACCATTGTTTTTAATACTTTAATTTCTTCGGAGTTCTCATCTTGCAATAACTGTTTGTATATTTTTTTGTGTGGATGACATACAAATAGGTAACATAATTCATCGGCCACGGTGGCTCCATAGGTTCCTTCAATTGTGACAGAATTTTCTAAAGCTGCTTTTTTTCTAAAATTCAACTCTCCGCTATAATCGAACATATAATAGTATATCTCAGACTTAGATATATTTGAGTAGTCTTTGACAGTCATATCTATATGATAAAAATTTGCGACATCGCCCATATAAGAAATGTGTTCTCCTGGTTTACTTATTTTCACGTAACCTTCATCAAAATAGAAATCCTTGACTTCTTGCACAGCTTCATAATAAATATTATCATTTATTTTAAAATGATAATTAACTCTCTTGGGAAATATGAGTAGGAAATCTCGATCAGCAAACGTTAAATACTGAGGTTTAGCTAAGAAACGTTCATTCATTTCTATTCCTTCTCTGGAATTAAAACCGATCATAACTGGTATTTCTAAGGGAACAGGATTTTCTTCTGGAAGTTTCCTTATAATAGCGTCAGGGTGATCGATTTCCACCACTGGACCAAATGGATGTACTCCTCTTTGTATAGACCTAGAAACATCAGCATGAACTGTCAATAACTCGGATTGTGGAATTTTTATTGTAGGTACATTAGACATACGTTCAATCAAAGATTTACTTGTCGTTGCCTTGTCTTCTAGAACTTCAGTTAGAGCAATGGCATGTTTTCTTGGATTATCATCAAAGTATGATGGATCTCGTGATGAACCACTTTGAAGAATCGCAGCAGTGAATAGACCCTTTGCTTTTGGAGAATTCAGTAAAATGTCTACTACAGTTGCACCACCTTGATGACCCATCAAGGTAATTTTATTTGGATCTCCTCCAAATTTATTCACATTAGTGTGAAGCCATTTTAAAGCTAAAATAATATCTCTGATACCATTATTCCCTGGTATTAATTCATCTTCAAATGACATAAAACCAAAAGACCCTAATCTATGGTTAACTGTTACGAAAACAACATCTTCGTCCATGAAAAAATCTGGACCATAAGTTTGAGACCCATTAAATGATATTCTGAAAAATTCGTTATAAACAAAAACTATCACGGGAAGTTTCAGCTCTTCCTCTTCAGGTAGTTTAGGTGTGTGAATGCTCAAATATAAACAGTCTTCGCTGCCGAAGAAACCATGTTTTTTTGTAGTTCGTATAGGTAAGAAGAACTGAGCACACGCTTTTTTCTCCCGCTTTGCTGGTAATGTATCTTCCCAACCATGATGAGGCACGGGTGGCTACAATCAAGAGTTTATTTTTAATTTCGATTATAAAATATTACGTTTTAGTACCATAATCTTAATAGTATAATAACTTCCGTTTAGTTGATATTACCAATAATTGAAATTTATATCTATAAGCAATCATGATTTTTAGTTTTTCTTTATGTAAAAGCACTTAGTGAGATTAATCTTGGGATATAGTGGTAGTAGCGTTTTAATTTATATTTCTTTTGACGAGCATAATTTGCGACCAGATTATTTTTAAATATAATTAAGCGCAATAAAACTGTAAAAACCGATTACAACAATAGTATTGGATACCGCGTCGCGATTTTAAAATTATTTTTTCAAAATATAATGGTTCCGAAATGTTCGTACATACATTTTATCAACATTGTACTAATTGTTTTTGAGTTATACTCAAAAGTGCAAAAATTTTTCACGTATCTTGATGTGTTGTGAACTCATTAATAATAAGGTCGCTAAGATAAAAATATGTGCCATTAATTATAGCTCAAAAACTACTAGTCTGATCATGATAAAACTAATATGGGATACCTCGGAATCACGGCCTATCTTTGTAAAAAGAAACATCAAAATCGGTTGGCTATTAGCCAAATAATCGCGTAACAAACATTAAAAACAAGAATATAGTCAAATTAAAAAAAATACATAAAAACAAATACATATTGATTAAAAAGTGCATTTTATAAAGTTGAACCTCACCTTAAATCTTAAATTCTCAACTGGAGGCTGAGCAAAGGGTATACCCAAAAACGAATAATATTTCTTATCCTCAAATATCGATAAAACCTCCTTTCCTGCAATTTTTCCAGATTCAGTTTCAACAATCACATCACTATGTACTACACATAAAAACGCTAATATTAATATATAACTATACATCATTGCAACTTATTCATGTTTAAAAAATATAAACTTCGTGACGGTTTACAACATTTCAGACTGACGTGTACTTATGATAAGTTTTAATCTACGGGACTTGAATATTATCAATTAGTTCGATTATTTATGAGTGTTTAATATTAACTGTAAAGCTTAAGATAAAATTAATCTGGTTAGTCATAAATAAACCGAAATAGTTTGACTTTATGTTTTGTAATCGTTGTCGGTAGGTTTCCTCAAACTATTGAAGGTTTGAGCGCCATCTGTCTATTACTTGTCGAATTTAAAGTTTTTGCAGAATCTCTTTTTTAAATGAAAAGATAATGAACCAGCACGTGGCTCTACTGTTGCATGTAAGAGGCATCGATGGCTGAAAAAAGTATTTTCACGCTCTTAGACGTAGACAGAGCTACAACCATGGCATCTACGAGTAGCCAAAGACGTTAAGTCCCATAATGTGATACGTGACAATCCTATCAGTCCCATAATGTGATAGGTGGCAACCCTATCACCAATTGGGCTTATATTTAGTCCCGGACAATGTTTTTTTTTTTATTACAAAGTTGAAAAAATTCATCCCCAATCGAGAAATGTACCTGGGCTTTCTTGAAGTCAAGTCCAACACAGGACCGCTAGACTGTGCTCTATAGACATCATAGACATTACAGGTACTTAGTTGTCCAGTGGCCGGGGACCAAATACTGTCATTATAACGGCAGGAATAGGTAAGGCGATGGATCTTTACCCTCGGCAAAATGCCAGAAACTTTACCACCAGTAATATTGTTGGTATTGATCCTTTTAACTTATGTTTTTAACCTTTTACGAAATTTATGTCAAGAAGGCAAATAATTTATTCTAAACAGGAGAGCCGGACTAACCTGGATGGATTTTTTTACAATTATTTTTCTTTTCAAGGATAAGAGGCCTCCAAGAAGGACATAGGTAAATTTCTATTTCAATATTTAAACATCATACAAAGGGAAAAGTAAATTTGTCCAATTTGCAAGCGAAGCCATTCACAAAAAATCTTGCTTATATTGTAAAACTAGCTGAGCCGGCGAACTCCATTCACTTGGTACTCAACACTCATTGTCTTGCAAGGGGGCTTGGTGTGAAGATATGCATGTATATACCTTACGTTCACATATTTCTGTAAATTCCGGATTTCAAATTATTTTGTCACTTTAAATAGAGGGTTGTGTTATAGATATATGTAATTTCTAAACTACAAAACTTGATTTCGAAAAAAAAACCTGGCAATATGTAAAGCACATACTAAAAATAAAAAAAAACGAATTAATGAAATTCGACTTTGCGGTGAATTATAGCTTATTTACGTTTTGATTGTCACTCCTCTTCCACGGGAACCCCTTTGATGAGCGAGATAAAAAGTACTGTAAATCCTTCCTCGGAACATAAAGCACCTTTCAACCAAATTTTGTTACGATAGGTTCAGTGGATTCGGCGTGGCGGCGGTCATAATTCAGACAGACAAAATTTCTAAGAATACTAAAAATGTGTTTTGCTGCCCCTGTATATCTTAAACTAGATGTTTAGGCGACCTTCCACCCTTTCAGTATGTATGATAAAAATTGAAATTCTTGATTCTAGTTTTCTCGCAGACAGTGGGGATAGTGTGACTATGTCCGTTTCCTGTTTCTACGCTACCTCCCGTCAAATTTCAGTCAAATCGGTTAAGCCGTTGTTGAGTTATAAGTAGTGTAATTAAGACGATTTTTTGTCTCTGAAGATGTACGATTCGTCTACGGTTTTATTGTGTAATTTCATTCAGTAAGTTATATTAATAAGTGTTATTTATTTTATATAGTATAATAGTCTGTCTGCAGGGTGTCAGTGACGCAGACTTTGCTAAACCGTAGTACCGGTTTTGATGAAATATGATATACTACTAGTTAAAGTACTCTATTTAAATACATACAAAAAAACTAGCACAGAACACCTTGTAACTAAATAAAACAACATTTACAATTCATCATTTTTGTAATATTTTTCTATTCCATTTTTAAATCTATTTTCCCATTTATGAACAAACTTGTCCCAAAAATCAAAATGATCCCGTAGTATGTCGCTTTTGACTGTTATTTCCTTATCAATATGTAGATACTGTTTAGTTTGTAGATTATATTGTGGCCATGGAGTTTTTAATAGTTTGTCTCCTTCAGGGGTAGGATTTCTGAAAAAATAATGGTTTTTGTAGATGATTTAGTTACAAATTTATCCATTACAATATTTTCCATTGTTTGCAGGGACAGGAACAGTCAATAGACTATCTGCCTTGCTGCTAAGCACAAATGTATCTAACAACAAAAAAGGAAATAAAAAAGTTAGTCTCTTTTTATGTTATTTTTTTTATGAAAGAGAAGGCAAACTAGCAAGTGGGTCATCTGATGAAAAGTGATCACTTCTGCCTACAAATGCGTTATGTATTTCGTTTTGTATACAGTAAGTTCTATTTTTTTCTGTATGTAGTAAGTCCCATGGGGACACAAGGGAAAAAATCAAGCTGACTAGAGACACCAAAGCTGTTAAATGGTGCAAATCAAACCAGAGGTTAAGCTCCGAGCAAAAGTAAGTTTACCGGCTACCTTGTCCGAACCGGAACACGACACAAGCAAGTGCTGACGTTATGGCGGTAGGAATAGGTAAGGCGGTGGTATCAAACCCGGCGAGTCGCTGCGAAACACTGATACCTTGTTATTTTATTACAGCGCGTTATTTTTTGCATTTCATTTTTGCAACACCTACTTTAAAAAACCCTGTATATAGAATATAAAGACTTAAAAATCAGATACGTACCCATACTTGACAAAATTTGCCCACATCCTTGTCAAAGTCCTTTGCATTATAATTTCCTCAGAACCCCAACGGTCATACTTTGTATATTTATCTACGAGTTTCGGGCATTTGTATAAGTAACAGAGCTCGTCACCAGTAGTCGCTCCCCATGTACCCTCGTCAACAACTGACATCTTCAGTATATTATTCTTGTTTTCATTCAAATCACTGTAGTAATTGAATAGGTAATAAAATACCGGTTGTGTAATATTTGAGTATATTTGAGTCATTTTATCCACTGGATACGCAGTCAATACGTCTCCCATTAAAGTTATATAATCGGATACACTATTTTCTGTGATTGGCCGCTTTGAAAAATAAAATTTTCTTATTTCTTTGATGGCGTCATGGTAACTTTTGTGAGCAGGATTAAATCTAAAATCAACCCGTAAAGGCAACAAGAGAGGGAAATCGTTTTGAAGAAACCTTAGGAATCTAGGTTCTTCAAGGAAATGCGTTGAAGCAGATAATCCTTCTCTACTGTTGAAACCTATCATAATAGGTACGTCTAGTTGTTCAAAATACTTTTCGGGATATTCCGTCACAAGTCCATCTGGATCGTTCTCAACAATTGGTGCAAATGTAAGTACACCTCTTTGATTATCTTTATTATAGTCAGTTGGAGCAGCCATATGCTCATGTTTGAATAATTTTTCAGCCGGAACTTCATTTAGTTCTTTTAAAAGTTGAGCTTTATTTTCTGTGAATATGTTTAATAGTTTTGCTAATTTGATAGCCCTATCACGTGTTTTTTCTTGTAAATACATTGGGCTAAGTGCAGTACCGCTGTGAAGTATTGCAGAGTTAATTAATCTCTTTATTTTTGAACGTAATAATAAATCTATAGCCGCTGCTCCTCCTTGAGATCCCATTAAAGTTATTCGTTTTGGATCTCCTCCAAAGTACTCTATATTATTTGCTACCCACTCTATAGCAGTAGCTATATCCTTTAAGCCTGCATTTCCTGGTAGGGTAGTGTCTTCCAATGACAGAAAGCCGAACATTGCAAGTCTATGGCTGACTTTGACAACTAATAAATCTTCATCTATAAAGAAGTCAGGTCCATAATCTCTTGTTTTATTGTACGAATTTTGAAATCGTTCATTGTATAGAAATATTACGACACCCCTTTTACTTTCATCAATTGCAGGTGTGAATATATCAAGATATAAACAATCTTCTACTCCATATTGTCCTGCAGAGTTCCCTTTTATGATATTAGTATTAAATTGTACGCATGCAGGTTTTTCTTTTTTTGCTTGCAGTGTTTCAGACCAGGGTTCAATCATTTGAGGCGGCTGAAATTCAGATAAAAAAAAACAAATGTGTAAGTAGTATTAACATATGCCTACAATAAATAATAATAAAGTAATACAAATGATAAAGTCATGAAATATAAAAACATTAAAGAATAACAATTATTGTTGCTTATTGTGACTGGATACAGAACCCAAAACGAGGGTTATTAGAATTTTTGTCGGTTTATCTGTTACTTTGTCCCCTTTCATGCAGAACCTACTGAACATAAAAATACGAAAAGCTTAAGGGCATGAGAGCATGAAATGCGGTCGAAAAGAGAGTGTCGTGGAAAGTCTTTGGTGTATTGGTAGCCGACCGCGTTAAGATTATCCTAGAAAGATTGGGATCGAAAGAAAGTGTTTAGTGTTGAAATCTTAGAATGTGGCTAAAAATATAATTTCAATACCAGCTCGATTATTTTATATTATTTATTTTATATTACTCGATACCATATTCAATGCTCGAAAAAAATTTAATTTTTATTAAAATAATCTTAATTTAATAATTAGTCTTAATTTAATAATGTCGCCTCAGTGGTCGAGCGGTCCGGGTGTTGGACTTGACTGCATGAGGTCTCGGGTTCGAATCCCGGGTCGGCCAATAAAAAGAAAATTGGATTTTTCCAATTTTCTAATAAAAAAAATGGTGGTCGGGATTGGAAACGTGCCCGGTTGTCGATAGGCTTGCCACCTATCACATTATGGGACTTAGTATCTTCGCTAGTCGTGGGTGACCTGGTTGTGCCTCTGCCTACCTCTTCGGGGATATGGGCGTGAAGATACTTTTAATAATTAATTTTTACTTATGTCTACGTATTCATTGATTGCTATTGTTACTTTATTAATAAATGTTATCATATAAGTTCAAGGCCACTGGTGGTAGAGTGCTGTACAGAAATTTGCCCAGGTAGGGCTAGAAAGCATCTTCACACCCATATCCCTAAAAACATAGACAGAAGCACAACCAGGGCACCTACGACTACCAAAAGATGGTTCTTTTAGCGGTGATAATAATTTTCAATAACATCCGACAAAACTTGTTTTAAAATTTAAAGCTAACAACCAAATCGATTATGTCGATTACGTCAACTTTCAAACAAGAAAACCGAATCGAAATCGGCCCGTTCCCTTATTACTTATCAAACGTATAAAATCCTGCTTTTTCTAATGGGGGAAAAAAAGTACCTTAAATCGCAGTTCTTTCAGCGGTGGGAACGCGTATGGTATCCCCATAAACCCATAATACTGTTCCTTTTTAATAACAGTTTCAAGGAGTTTTCCTGCGATTTTTCCATGTTTAGTATTCACTACGATTTCACCACACGTACTTGTTATTAATACAAATATTAACAATACGTATATACTCATCGCATCAAGTTTTAAAACTAGTTTAATACTATCAATGAGTTGATTATTCTTATCTCTATATAATCGCTTAGGCAATTTGAAGAATTAAAGATGGAATTACCCATTTAATTCTTTATCATGTCGGATAACGGATGGACCGATTTCGACGCGGTTTTATCGTTTTTCCCCGTGTTGGTCCGGGCTCTTTTGTAGAATAGACCATCTGCCTTCCTGTGCTAGGCAGCTCGTAAAAGGCGAGCATAGGCTTACCGTCACTAACACCGTGATATCTGACTAGGTGGTAGAGTTTTGCAGCGACTCACCCGGATTGGTACCACCGCCCTACCTATTCCTGCCACCATAACGTCATGACGTGTTCCGGTTCGGAGGGTAAGGTAGCCGGTAAACTTACTTTTGCTCGAGGCCATACATCCCGGCCTCTGGTTGGCAACGCACCATTACCACCTTTGGTGGCTCTAGGCGGCGGAAATTTCTCACCATCAGGAAATCCGTCTGCTTGTTTGCCTTCCAATGTCATAAAAAAAAAGTTAATCTTGTGGTCTAACGGCCTTGTTGGATTTACCAATACCCGACCGCAGGGCTACAGAGGCAATTGGTGTTTTGGAATTTTAATGTTCTGTAGGGTTACTCTTGAATCTCGATTTAATGCAAATAAGAATATCTGTGATCTAGCGGTTCAGTTGTTGGACTTGACTGAATGAGGTCCCGGGTTCGAATCCCGGGTCGAGCAACATAAAGAAAATTGGGTTTTTTCCAATTTTCTAATAAAATAAATGTTGCTCGCGATTGGAAATGTGCCCGATTGGCGATAGGCTTGCCACCTATCACATTGTGTGACTTAGTGTCTTCGGCTAGTCGTGGGTGCCCTGGTTGTGCCTCTGCCTACCCTATCAGGGATATGCGCGTAAAGATGCTAGAATATGTATTTTTTTACGTTACTTTAGGTAAGGTACTTGCACCTAAGATAGCCCAGTTCTTAAGATGGCCCATTTTCAATATTTTTTAAAGCTTGAAAGAGTTTAAATGTTTTTTATGTTCCATAGGATGTAATTTATCCGATATTACTGTGTTCAAGAATAAGGTACTTGCGCTTAAGATAGCCCAGTTCTTAAGATTTTTACTCTTGAACACAGTTATAGCGGATTATTAACATTTAGGGCCAACAAAATAATGAATCCTTTACAATAAGTTATTGATTTTATTAACTAAGCTTTTATGATTCGCTAGTACTTACTGTGAATACCCAAGGATAACCAAAATGACATATCCGATTTCAATTTTCAATATTACATTAATCGAGATTCCAGAATAAAGACAGAAACAAGCTGAGCCCACTTATGTAACGTTGCACAAGATAAGTGTGTTTCTAAACCACATGTTTCCATATAAATTCAAGGGTGTCACACGAAATCAGACGTCATCATGCACCTTTACCCCACTGGTTACACCTACAACGTCTATGATATTTAGGGTAGGTGCCATGAGACTGAGAGCCGTATCCTTCGCTATCTAATTTCATAAAAATAAGACCACGTGACGGCTAGGAGCGTCGTCATATTATCTGTACATCAAACATTGCTCGTCTACACATAAATCTTATTTTCAAGATGAAACGTAACTTAAAAAATTATACGTATCTGCTATCTGTTAGAATGTAATGGTAGGTATTTTGCGGCGTATTATCCATTGCGCATCTTATACTCTTCGGAAATATCTAAGCAATATAAAAACCGCAATTAATCTACGTTTTATTTCACATCTCGAGCCGTCTTATTCGCGCATATGCAGTGCGCCGTCTTACGTTTTGACGATCTGACGCGAGTTTAGTTTTACCCATTCCAAAAAAAGTGGGCAACGCCGCTAAATAAATTAAAGATAAGCTACTTAAAAGTAAAAATGAAAAAAATTATGAAAATATGTTAGCTGCACGATATAATATAAAATATAAGCAAGTAAATTCAAAACAGAGACTGTAATTATTATAATTTATAATTTAATTTTACAAAGCACTATATAAGCAAATTTACTAATAATAATAGTATGTATCTGAGCGCATCGCCAAAAAACTGCTACACAGTTTGGCGAAACTTGTGTAATTTAGATGTAAGACTTTTTCAGAAGAAAATAAACAAAAAAAAATAAAGAAGTTTTCACTTCAAAAAGTAATTGTTCTTTTGTGATCAGACCTCGGATCAATTAAGTAATTCATTACTTCATCGGTCTGTTTTACACAACCAGTCCCCTGTTAAATGTTTATTTGTACAGACTTTCATTCCAAGGGCCTTTTGTGTTTAAAGATCCTTGGAATGGATGGCGGTATTCAGTACCGAGTTTAAAATGGATGGGAGCAACATTAGGAAACCAAATCTGCTATCTATTCAGATGCAAATCAGCGAATGAAATTTACACAAACCTTGAATGGACCAATGAAAGACAGTTCATTATGGAACCAGTTATACCATTGGTGGATTTGGTTAAATATAGGTGAAGTTTTAGTTATTTCAATAAACTTTATAATTTGATGCTAGAGTCATTTTTGATACTATTTTCGATAATGTAGCTATATGTAATCTTCATCAAGGATTATAAAATTAGACTGTTGTTAGTTTTAAACGAATCGAAAAGAGGAAGTTTTCAATTTTTTTGTATGTTTGTTACTAGATTACTCGTCCAATTATGAACCGATTTTGATAAGGTAGGTCTTGGTTCCGAAATGGTCCCATATATATTTTGTCATTATCCGACCAGTCATTGATTAGGTCGTTTTTATAAAAAATATGCAACTATGCAAGTAACTCTAAATCACTGGCAGTATGTTGATAAAGTTTGTGTGGGACCAAATCAAAAGCATTAGCTATCTTTAAAAAAATGTTATGAAATCACACCTTTGTAATAAAATAATCAGAGTAATTTTTTTGCAAAAACAGTGGTTTTTGTTTGAACGCGGAACTACATGCATATTCACCAAAATCGATCTAGTATTAAAAGCGTAACAGACTTACGCATTTGTAATATTAGTATCTGAGGTTATCCGAGGGTTATGTTAAGAGTCTCCGAAACCGGCGTATTTGTATGAAAAGGGTAATGAATGTGAAGGAAGCTAGACAGGAAGTTTGGCACTCGATACTCTCTGCCTTCTCCGTATGGGACTTGTGGCGTGGCGTGAATATATGGATGTTTGTATGTATGGATTTCAAAAAGCTTCCTTTTGGTAGGCAAGAATTTGGGTCGAAGGGTTAATATTATATTAAATTTATATTATATTATACTGTATTATTTCCGAAATATTGGAGTTTATTAAAAATGTAATTATTTCAGAGACCCAACTCTAACAGTCAGTGACAGAGTTCTGGGGAAACTCCTTGTTAGAGGTAAAAATTTAAAAGTAATAAGTTGCGGCCAAAGATTTAAAATGATTGATGTGCTGGAGGGAAAAGATTTTGCTTAGCATGTTTTTATTTTCCTCATTTGTTTCTTTATTTTGCAATATGACACCCCAATTTTCCCAAAAAAATATGCTTTCTAAGGGATTTTACCCGTGTTGGGCCGGATCCATTGAGTTTGAAAGATCATTTGCCAGACAGCTTTTAAGAGGCGATCACAAGTTATATATGACTATGTTTTTATTATGATTACGACACGGAGCAATGTAAAAAATATATATCACTAGTATGCTTAAAAAGGAAATTCAAACTTATTTAATACTAGTTGTTCCAGCGAACTTATTTCCGCCGGTTCAGTTTTTATGGGAAAAAATAAAATGTCGTTTTCCTAGTTTCCTTGCTGTTGTAAGGGATAAAATGTACTCCACGTCCTTCTTTTGGTTCTAAGCTACCTATCCATCAATTTTTAGCCTAATCGATTTAACTATCACCACTAATTCATCTTTCATAATTATAATTTTTTGTTTTTATTGCTATTCGGGGAGAAGACAAATCCAACGAACCAAAAACCAGGAAAATGGTCCAGTTGATCTCGAGTTATGAGTGTTGTAACACACCCGACTTTTTTTATATAATATGTAGATATTGCTGTGAAAGTACGAGTACTTTTAGTCCAACAATGAGATTGGTAGCCAGCCTATCGCCAATCCGGTGCCACGATACCTAGCAAGGCTAATAAAAGCATGAAATATTACAAAAATAAGTTGCCTTGTAATCGAAACCGGTGCATCATGTCATGTAGTCAATGCAAACATTTGTCCACTAGATCACAGCAATTAAGAGTTATGAATTAAATAAAAAACACATATACAATACGAATGTTGCTGAATGTAGGTACCCGGGGAGACCTAGGTTGCCATTCCACGATCAAGTCGCTCGTGTGTTATTCCGTTTGTATGAAAAGGATGATGAATGTGAAGGAAGCAAGGTAGGTTTGTCAGGTTTGACACTCGATACACTCTGCCTAGCTCGTAAGGGACTTGGAGTGAAGATATGTATGTATGTATAAAAAAATATCTGTGGCACTCGGAGACTGCTGCGGTGAAGCTATTTCATAAGCAGGCATGAGTCACCAGATTGCGGGGCGAAGAGGGGATTACGTATGCGCAGTTACGCCGATACCACGAATGCCAGCTAGAGGCGAGTTGCTGACCTTAAGAGACAAGCGGAATCAAAAAGTCTTAAAATTTCTGCTATTCATCGATAGATGGAAAAACTAAAAAGTATCACCGCTGTGCCGGTTGGAGTGGGAGTGTTAAGTTATTTTTGTTACGGAATTTTTGGATTCGATCTTCACGCTCATGGCCTGCGATAGAAGCAATAGAAAACAAAAAGATTTCTAGGTCGCAGATTGTATAGTAGCTAGCCAGTTTGATATCGCCAAAAACATAGTATTAGTGGTTACCACTGTTGAGTTCTATTTTAAAAGGTTCAGTAAGCTTGGTTGTCTGTCTATGAACAATTTTGATGTAGTGTAATTCTTGACTTTATTTATGCACGCTTGTTTTTTTATCTAGTAAAATTTAAGTGTAAATCCGAAAACAGCTGGAAGCTAGTCTATTATTTGTTAATGTACAAATGATTACCCAGTTAACGTAGCAAAGTTCAAGCCGAACTGCCATTTGTATCGACGATAATGACCGCCCATAATTAGGTGTTCATAAAATATACGGTAATATGTCTGTTACGTCATAAAATGGCCATTAGCTGATTGACGTCATTAAAAGATCAATTAATCAAAGTTTAGAGCTACGCATAATGGCGCTAAAATGGACAGTGAACGAAACGACACCTTAAGATTTGCATTGTAAATGATGAAAGTTAGGTTACTTTTGTTAAACGATTTTGAAAAAAAAGGTGTTATATGAGCGACTCCTAATTTTTTTTATGAAGATTGTTATCTATATCTTAATAATAAAATGCTTTTAAAACATCTTACATGTTAATAGATTTCTTTGCTATATCTGAAGTCTGAACCAATTTTAAAAACACATATTTTAACGCCATCTCCCTTACGGGATAGGTAGTCAGTGTTGAGTTACAAATCTTACGACTACTACTAGTTTAAGTTTTAGCCCTGATGATGATGTTATAATCGAAACCGATATGCTATTTACAAAATATTAATTTTTACATACATTTCTTCACGCCAAGTCGGTCGGTAGAGAGAGGGTAGGCAGAGACTATCGAGTACTATAGACCTCACAATCCTGACAAACCTGTCTGGCTTCTTTCACATCCATAACCCTTTTCATACAAACACGCCGATTTCGGAGACTCTTGACACCCTGGATAATGTCCGAGTAATCTGATCGTGGAATATTGTCTTGGTCCTTGGACCTTGGTCCTTAGACCTTGGTCTTCCCGGGTACCTACATCCATCCACATTACCATTGTATGTCTGTTCTGTCAATGTAAATAATTATAAGTGATACGTAAAACAGTTACAAAATATGTTTCTTCAATTAAAGATATAAATACTTGGAAGTTTTACCCGTCCGCGCCGCCGACGATGGAAAATATCAAATATACTTTCATCTGTCATTTTTGTTACATGACCGAAATAGCGGAGTATGCCCTCCCTCAACACTATTAACTATTATTATTTAACCACCAACACATTTTTGTAAATCTTTTTTTAATTAAAAAAGCGTAGCGCCGTTGTCGTGTTTGCGGCATTAATAATCAAAGGTAGAGTTTTTTTTATGATATTGGAAGGCAAATGTAGCAGACGGATTTCCTGATGGTAAGAAATTCACGCCACCTAGAGACACCAAAGGTGGTAATGGTGCTTTACCAATCTGAGACCGGAATTTTAGGCCTCGAGCAAAAGTTAGTTTACCGGCTACCTTACCCTTCGATCCGGAAGACCGGAAGGCGGAAGGAATAGGCAAGGCGGTGGTACCAATCCGGGCGAGTACTTGCTGAACGCTATCACCTAGTCAGATGTCACAGTGGTAAATATACTCAGCAAAAGTTATCTTCCAGATCTAGGTTGGCAACTCATCGTTATTGACTTTCTAGTAATAAATGGGTTAGTTTGCCAAAAAACAACAACAAAAAACCCAAGATTAAAAAAAATCGTTAAAACTCCGCAGCAGTTATTAACAAGATTGCCTGAAATTTTTGTGAATTTTTCGACACTTCTGAATATGATGTAAAAAGCACTGAGGCTTTTCAAGCGAAACGCGCTTTATTTAAAATGTTCCCGTCAAACACACTGTCCGCATTGTACTGCGAGTATGTAAACGGGATTAAAGAATTACTTAAAACGTTATTTTATTCTCAATTTCGATTAGTTTTTCTTTTTTTTTGAAGTGAAAACTGTTTAAGCGCACTTTTTTTGGAATGGGTAAAAATTTCTAAACTCGCGTCAGATCGTCAGATCGAAAATTCGTAAGACGGCGCAGGGCGCTTGTTCGTGTTGTCATGTTTGTGTACGATAGCGCAATAAATTAACATTGTATTGTACTACATAAATAATAGTATTTTCATACTGCTCATTATAGCAATTCGATCAAAATTATTCCCTAACTATCCAAAAATATCAAAAGTGCCCAATGTTAATATTCAAGTTTTTACTTCTTCCGGCACTCCCGGAGTGCAAACCGTCTTTTTTTCATTAGGTTTTGGCATTCACGTTAGTATTTTGAAATTAGTCAAGTAGGAATTTGCATCAAATTTATCAAAATCGGGATTCAATTATAATTAGTTATAAGTCGTCAATAAATCATGTCAAGTTTTTGGTAAAGCGGGGCCTCATAACTCAAGCTCATGTAGTGAGATTGGCGGTAACGAGAAAAATACACGTTACGCTGATTTCTTCATGATTATTTCATTTGTGCACTTTCACTGAACAAAATTGTACAAAATGCCTCAAAAGATAAATAATTTCACTAAATATAAGCACGAAATTCAATAATTAAAAAAAAAACTTCGACCATCTTTTCTCTCGATGGCGCCAAAACTTACCAGTTTAAAAAAAAAACAAGCGTACTGTTACAGCC
>NJDD01000406.1:199381-260937 GCA_002245505.1 Calephelis nemesis
CTGCGATATTGTAAAAAAATACTAATTTCATTAGGTACTGCGTGATTTAGACAAACGAATCAATTATTCTTAAATCTGCAGGGTGCTGCAGTAGACCCTTTGGAAGCGGAAACCTGGTTGCCATACGTACTGTGTAGCTTATGTAAAAAATATTAAAAAAATCTACTTGCAAAAAAATTTTTATTTTGCAGTTTTTTTTTCGATTAGTTCAGGCGTAAAATTAGCCTAGTAAAGCCTATAACATTAGGCTTTACTAACCTTTCTTTACGGTGCTCTTGATAGAAGTAGGGTTGCTAGCACTGAGAACATATAGCAATGTTTTAAAATTTTGTAGGAAAGGACAAAAAATATTTTTGCAGTTAAATTTGTTTGCATAACCTACATAGTTAATATGGCCACCATGCTCTGGTCCTAAGGTCACTGTGGCTTCCCGTATAATTTAAAAAATCACTCATCGAATCTTAATAACATTTATATGGAATCACTTATAAATACCAATCAATCCCACTTTTACAAGTAGCTTACCACAATCTTTGCTACCTATTTCCTGTACTGCCGTTCTTGTTTACTTTAAGAAAAGAATATTACCCCTTACTTACTTCCTGAACTAAGTTAAATATCCATTAGTGTCTCTAGAAGACAGTTACAAAAAAAATTGCAGTCAATTTTTTTTAACATTTTTATACATAACCTACATAGTTTGTATGGCCACCAAGCTGTGGTTCTAAGGACACTGTGGCACCCTGTGTTATCTAAAAAAACCGATTAAATCTTTATCAAATTTTATGAAATCACTTTTGAATCCCAATCGATCCCACTCTTACAAGTAGCTAATCACAATATTTGCTATCTATTTCTTGTACTGCCATTAAAAGTCCGTCTACTTGTTTACTTTAAGAGAAGAAAATTACCCCTTACTTACTTCCTTTACTAAATAAAACAACTGTAAGTGTCTTGAGAAAACAGTTACAAAAAAGTTTTTTATACATCTACATAGTTCGTAACGTAGTAATGTTTTTTTATTTTGTAGTAAAGCAAAAGAAAAATTGCAATTAAATTTGTTAACGCAAGCTACACAGTGCGTATGGCCACTAAGCTCTAGCTTCCTAAGGACACTCTGACACCCTGTATAAACACTCAACGAATCTTAATCAAATTTATATTTAATTTCTTTTGAATCCCAATCAATTCCAGGCATATAGCTAGCTAACCACAATCTTTGCTATTTCCTGTATTGCCATTAAAAATTCGTCTTCTTGTTTACTTCAAGAGAAGAAAATTACCCCTTACTTACTTCCCTAACTAAATAAAACAAGCATTAGTGTCTGGAGACGACAGTTTACAAAACAAACACAATTACTTTTCTGCGGTGGAACATCAATTATATCTTCCATTTATTTCGTCTCCTGACCTTTTTCTGATCCAAATTGTCTCTTTACATCGTCAAGTCTTTGTGGTTCGAAAAAGAGGATCAAAGGATTGATCGTTAGGCTTGATTCTATTTGCAAATTGAAGTCTATTGAAAAGAGCAAGTTATGAGAAAAAATTCGCGAGTCTTTTCTGAATTTAAGGCAATTACCAAGAGCTTCCAACAGAAATGACATTCTACGGCAGAGGTTGCCAAACTTTTAAGGTGTCGAGTACCCACCAAATTTATTTTATGATATTACATCGCACACAAAGTACATTTATCAATACTAAACAAAGATCTAATATACGTAGACGTCCTTTTTTTCTTGAAAGATCTCTTCCAGGAAAACCTGTAAGGAAACAGGTTTTGTGAAAAAAATGTTATGCTGCGGATATGTTAAAGGTACATATTAATTCAATTGGTAATCATTTTCTCCGCCAGTCCTCGTGGCCTAGCCGTAACAGCAGTAGTCCTCTTTGCCAAATACGCTGACAGCGATATTGGGTGACATTTGCATAAGCATGTTCCAAATTAATCGAATTTTCGAATAAAAACAGTAAAATAATTGATGTATTAAAGTAAGAAGGCTTTACGACGGCATGTTTCAAAGGTATTTAGGACAGTCTCAACTTTGTGACGCCTTTCAGATCCTTTTGATAACAAATTCTAGGAACTATCCACGAGAATGCAACATGTTCTTAATTGTTTGACGTCTGAATATTTAATTTGTAAAATAGTTACAAAGATAAATAATTTCGTGTAATAATAGTTACAAAGATAAATAATTTCGCTCAACCTGGTTGATTTTTTAGTGGAACTCTTTAGATCTGTGTAACCCACTTTAGGAATCGCTGCTCTACGAAGCGCGTTTTCGATTAAGTGAATGAGATGTTTAGCGGTACTTGGCTGCTTTCTCAACACGATTAGCAATTTATTGACATTATTACAAACACGTACCATTTTTTGGGTGAGATAGAAAAGGAAATACTTAGACTAGCTTCCTATTTCACAAAACATGCACCTAGTCGATATACCTATAACAGACGATGTCAAACTCAACGCAACAGTGGTGTATGGTGGACTAATATATACGCGGGCAAAGTGGCATCGGAGAGGCTCCTCTCCATTCGTTCCAAAAAGCAACACAAAAACTTTATCTTATCTTAACATATATAAATCTCATGTCACGATGCTTGTCCGCGATGGATTCCTAAACTACATAACCAATTTTAAATTAAATTGGCACACCGTGAGCAGTCTGGTCCAACTTGAGATATAGGATAGCTTACATCTTAATTTATGACAAAAAAAATTACCATCCGAGCGAAGCCGGAACAGGCAGCTAGTACTTTATATAATATAATATAATTATAATCGCCTCTGTGGTCTAGCGGTTCAGGTGTTGGACTTGACTGCATGAGGTCTCGGGTTCGAATCCCGGGTCAGGCAACAAAAAGAAAAAAATTGGATTTTCCAATCTTCTATTAAAAAAAAATGTTGCTCGGGATTGGATATGTGCCCGGTTGGCGATTACATTGTGGGACTTATTATCTTCGGCTAGTCGTGGATGCCGTGGTTGTACCTCTGCCTACCTCTACGGGGATTTGCGCGTGAAGATACTTTTTTTTTATATTATGACACCATGGTCTTACCAAACATGATTTGACATTATAGCAACTTTACTAATAGAAAAAAAATTACAAGCGCTACGAGGGATGGGTAGGAGAGTATTTTAAACAAATGCATTTCGAAGAAAGGTTTTATTTTTATTCTTACTCTCTTGAACACTTAAAAAAAACACTTTTAAAAAAAAATCGGTTAATTTGCATTGTTACAAAAATAATGTTCTTCGGATTTTAATCTTAAAGTATGCACATTATAAACTTTTGTTATGGGTAAGTCAACGATTATAATATATAGAAATATAAATAGATGCCACAATAAATTTAATAAGCACCCAAACCTGGAAACGCAAACATCTAAAATCGTCTAACAAGGATTTGTAATTGACTTTTGCAGTTAATTTTGCTTCGATTGAATGTATTGCTAAAGCAGACAATGGTTCCTGCTTCATGCTGTTTCATACACTCGTAGTTAACATAATTTGTTTGCATTTCAAAACAGAAGAACAAAGATACAGAAGAGTGAGGCCTATATATTTTTTAGGTTATAAATAAATAAAGATTTTAAAGCAGGTAGTGCGAGGCCCCTTTAGGTGCGAGGCCGTTGGCTAAAACCCACTTTGCCCACGCCTATCTTCGCCACTGCAACGCATTATTAGCATTTTTCAATCAATTTCTTTCTATCAGGTTAGTCTACCTCAATTTCTTGGGCCCTTATAAAAATGTGCAATTGCAAAAAGCAAATTTTAATTGCATATTTTTAAATTTCACTTATTTGAAACTGATATTACAGTCTTCATTACACTGTGACATAGACTACATTATCAATAGTAAAATTAGACGTACTTTATTTTTATTATATCTAAGTTTATTAATAAGACTACATACTTACTTTAGCTAGTTAGTTTATACTTTAATACTAAGATATTGGTATAGTAGGTATAGTGTAGTATTTGTATTTCTGTATAGTACAGAAGTTAGTTAGTCTGTTTCATCAAACACTACCAAGACACTGCGAAGTTTCGCGAGTGAAACCGCAGGGAACCGTAGGTAGTCTACACAAAGTGTAAAATAAATAAATACATGTCACCATACACTTTAGCAAGCTCGTTTAGCCGACGGTGCTTCTTCCGTACATTGATCAAAGTGCTCCGCTGTAAAGAAGCCTAGGGTTGGCATTTAACAAATTAACACACAATAATTTGTTAATCAATATTAGACCTTTGAAGAAACAAATTAGTCCAAGACTGGGCAGAGATTTAATTATTTTAAATTATGAAACAAAGATATGTATGAATTGAGACTTAAAAGCCTGGTGTAAAATATGTCGCTTACTACGTTCTCGTATTTACTAATTCATAAATTTGGTTGTGAGCAGTAAACAATTCATGAATGAATTTTTTTCATTTGTTAAAAAAAAAATCAACCTTTATTAAAATAAAACTACTCCTTTGGTCGAGGAGTTTGCTGGTACACGATTAACGCCAGGTATGAGTTCGCTTCGCGTCGGTGGGAAGACATTTATGCGATGTACATGGAAGTCTGTATTCATGGGGCTGCACGGCTGTATGTATTGGTATCAGCTATCGTTAACTAACACCTACAACATAAGCATATGGTTTTCTTACTTTGTGGTTACAATAGTTCTATTAATACATCAAGATAGTTTTACACATCGTAATGGCATCAATATTAACTTATATTGTATAACTATATTATATTGTTAACTTATATAGTATACTTAGACATACAGACAATATTAACTATAGAAAACTAAACCAAATGATAAACAATTCACATCAATTTCAAATTCACTTCAGAGATGTAAGTATTAACTATTTAAAAAAAATGACCACCTGTATGCAGATACTATTAGTAATCGTAATCTAGTACTTGTTTATTGTGATTTTGTTCAAAAATTTATATCCTTTTGACATCTTGCATTGAAGTCATGAATGAGTTTATTAAAATGAATGTTTCACTTAAAATGGTCCTTAAATTTTTCGTTTGTTCATCTCTCTAACTGATCTTAAATGTATCTATCAAATTGAATTTTATAAAATAATCGAAAATAGAGTGGCAGCCCTACCGACATTGAGCAGCGTACATTCCGCCTTCTACAGCATATTACAATGTCATAATATAGTGTGCGGTTTCGCGAGATGCTTCGAGTTATTTTACTTTACGAATATTATGATAATGTTGTTGGTAAATAGAAGTTTGAACGCACATTTTAATATGGGGAACGATAATTAGAAACATTTTAATATTCGCACAGTTTGAGACACAGCTGGGCTAGGATGCGCACGTAGAGAAAACAACTCGACTACCCGGTATTAGTATATGGCGAAATTGACTAGAACATGAAGATGAATAGTATGCATGAAAAATTTGAAGTCTCCGTATTTGTGTAAGTGAAATCTATGTCTTCTGCATTCGTTTGTTAAAAGTCAAATAATCAGTGACCTGAAAATTTAAGCCATGTACATATTAATGGAAAACCAAAGCATTAACAATGCATTATGTTTTGTATTAGCGTTTTATATATAAATATAAAAATAGCAGACCATTTCCAGAAAATTTTCTAAACTGAATTTTTTTATAGTTTTCTAGTCCTGTGGCATAAAAAAACTCTAAACTTTTCTCAATAGCACCTCTCTCGGATAGTAGCTGAGAAAGTGTTCCATTTTCTAATCTTACGCTGCGTCATCACCTTCCCTATAACAAAAGCATTATTCTGCATCATTAGAATTGACCAACATGAGTTACATCAAGGCAAATAATCGGTCAGAAAAGCCCTGTAACATAACATATCAACGGAGTGATGACACGAGAACAGCGGGGCTATTCTATATCTTGTTAATGTTGATCACTGGGTGAAAAGTAGGTACATCAAATAGCTGTCAAATGACATGTTTTGTATTTGCTATCTCCGTTGTAAGTTTTTCTGTTGGTCACAGAAGATAGCAAATACAAATCACGTCACTTGACAGCTATTTGATGTACACTTTACTCAGTGATCAACACTAAAAAGATATGGAAAAAATATAAGATATTAATCAAGTTTTCGGATATTTGTAAATCGAATTCCAAAATTTTTTTTTTATTTGAAAGAGCCGTACTTCCAAGGTGGAGCTGCTACAAAATCGGTATTTGATAATGGAATCCAACTTCCAAGGAAAATCGATAAAAATACTCAATTTTTGCAATCAGATCAGAGCCGGTTTTTTTACAATTTTACTGTGGTAAAATTATGGTTTTATATTTGAGGGCAAGAAGTCCGAAACACTTTTACAAGCCTAAGTCCTAGTGATATAGTCAAGTGATAGCGTAGCGGTTACTACAGGAGAGACGCCTGCATGTTCACTGTAATGAAAAAAAAAAAAACTGAATTTCACGTAGATATCGCATAAAACCCGAAAGGATGGACCAATTTCGCTAATTCTTTTGTCAGGAGCAGGTGTTTATAAAGGGGAAAACGGGGAAATTGCAGGGAAAGTGAGAAAAACATTAAAAAACATTCAACTTTAACTTTTACTAGCTGTTAAATGTCAAGCAATACGAACTCTCCGAGTTGGCTAGTAACATATAGAAACGTGGATTCCATGAATTCATCTCACGTGTCAGTGATATGAACAGGCTATTTTATTAAGTAACTAATGCGCATTTAAACAAATAGAGAAATGTACTAATACTTTTATATTCCAATTTTAAAATCAAATTACTTACCGGAACCCAATAATGAATGTGTTAATAAAAAAACACATTCACGCCCACATCCCCGAAGAGGTAGGCAGAGGCACAACCAGAGCACCGTATTGCTCCTTAAAAAATGTATGAAAGCGATCAAATCAGATTATTACGCTTCTATCAAGTGTCTTCGGCTTCATATATATATATATATATATGTATATTAAACAAATATAAACATTTAAATCTCCTACTGAAGTTTTGAACGGTTCAAAATGATAAACACTGATTTTATATACCTTCCCAATTTGAGTATACGGCACCTAATATTTAACGATATCTTAAATGTACAAGATTCAATTTTATTATTACACTATATGTATACACTAGCCGATCAGGCGAACTAAGTATTGCTTTTAATAAAATTAAAATTAAAGTATTGTTCTTCCGCATTCCCCTGCAATTCTCCCGGTTTTTCTGTTCGTAATAACCTTCTCCTGATAATAACCACCCCAACAAAAAATAATTAGAAAATTGGAAAAACCACGCAAAAAAAGGGATTCATTTATAGATAGATTTCGTATATGAAAATCTTTCATATTTTTGCACAAACGAGTTGTGTTAGTAAACGGTATCTTCCAATATCCCAGTCAGGCAATAAATTGACCTCTTTTTGAAACGGTATAAATCTAACAAGAATAACGGACTAATTGCCGATGTCGAGGGATAATTTATGAGCATCCTTTTAAGCTCAGGAAACGTCAAGATAACATTGCCCTTTTCTGAACACCATCTGAATGAGCTCTGCATTATTTTTCGGGATTCCGTTTTGGATTTCGGGCTGGTGAATTAATGGTTTCCGAAATAGTGATTGCAACTTTGCGATTTAGATTAAGATTTACCCTTATTGCTACGTTGTTCTCCTTTTTGTGGATCCAAAAAGGCGAAGGTTTTAAATTCGATTGTATGTTTTTGTAAATTTGTCGTTCGATAACTCCAATCCTTGCCAATCGATTTTGAAGAATCTTCATTAAAAAGATAGTGCATGATTTCGAGTTGATCCCAAATAATTTTAATCATGATCTGAGCAGAGGTTTTTGAGTTACTATATACCTAATGACGCATACATTTTTCTTTTATCTTGACATCCTCATCATTGATGGTCTTCAAGATTTTCAGTTGAAAGTTTTTTTATGATATTCGGGCGATACAAAACTCTACCACGTAGTAGGACGTCACGGTGTTAGTGACGGTAGGCATATGATCGCCTTTTACGAGCTGCATGGCAGCTGGTAAATTCTGTAAAGGAGCTCGGACCAACGCAAGACATTGCCAGCAAGTCTGGATGTGATGATGGAATCTCTGGAAATGTAAGTAAAATATTGAATTTCTTCTATAAAAGTAATCTTAGACAACATAGTGGTGAAATCGGAGTTTTTTCGCTTTTGTTATGCCTAAATTATTTGGAAATTATATAGCTAAATACACCAATGTTATTTTTTGGTACTTCAAAGCATTCTATACAGTCAAATTAAAATAATTGTATTAAAATATGTAATTACTTAATAAATCTGTTAAAGCGTCAGTTTCTTCGTTCACCGTAATTTTGGTTTCATTTGACTTTTCTTGCTTGTTCTAAATTCTAATACCTATAATTAAAACAGGGTTCCACTTTTAGAATGATCTATTTTGTCTAGTATTAAATGCATTTTTATTTTTTTAAGTTCCATACTCTAGGGAAGAGATCACTGACTTGGCGATTAGGCCGCCTTTATGTATCTTATAATCTAAGTATTATTTGATGTATTTGTAATTTCTCTGTATTTGGAGCACATCAAAGAATTGTATTGTATTGTAATAATTACAACTTACCTGATTTTGAATTTCAATTTCATTTATTTGAAATAAATTAAAGGTATCAATTCAAAATGAAATTGAAAATAAATTATTTAAGTGTGAACAATTTCAGTGATACTCTTCGAAATTGTATAATTTAGTAAAACAATAATAATCTTGTTTCCGCCATCAACCAACGAACTATCAATTTTAAAGTCAAACCTCTAATTAGACGTGTACATTTTGATAGTTAAAACTAGACTTTATGTTCATAAAATAAGATTTAAAATAAGTTTACATTTCAGTACAATATTCTGAACATTTGGAAATTGTATCTCCTCGTTTTAAACCAATTTATTGGTGCTGAAACAACTGAAAATGTGCTAAAACTTTTGACAAAATTTTGTTTAACTATCTTAACATAAATTTTATTTTGAGTTATCGCTTCTGTGGTCTAGCGGTCTGGCGTCGGACTTGACATATTTAGGTCCCGGGTTGGATCCCCGGGTCGGGCAACAAAAAAATATTAGAAAATGTGGATTTTCAATTTTCTGATAAGAAAATATGACATTGGGGTTGGATATGTGCCCGGTTGGCGATAGGCTTACCTATCACATCGTGGGATTTAGTGTCTTCGGCTAATCGCGGGTTTCCTGGTTGTGCCTCTGTCTACCTCTATGAGCGTTAAGATACTTTACTGTACTTTTGAGTTACAAAATGTATTTCAAGTGGGGATAGGATAGGATAGACTTGCATAATTGATCTCGCACCCCGGCCAAACAAACATGGTATCTGCAGGTCACGGTCATCTCTTACCATCCAGGCCGCCAAAATTTACTCGATGGGGTCATATAGTTGATAAGGTTGCCACCACTTGACTTTTTGTAACTATTGACGACTACCGATTATGGTCACGGCCCTTACCATGAGTTTACGGCTTGTCAAGTTTACTTTTATTTGTATAAAAACTTTGAGCAGCGCCTTTATTGGTAACTAAGAGAACACAATTTTTAGAAGATAAGCACTGTAGATTTCGATATTATCGAACGTAATCTCAGCGACTCGCCCGGATTGGTACCACCGCCATACCTATTCCTGCCACCATAACGTCCATAACGCTGACGTGTTCTGGTTCAGAGGGTAAGGTAGCTGGTAAACTTACTTTTGCTAGCGGCCGAACATCCCGGCCTCAGGTTGGCAACGCACCATTATCACCTTTGGTGTCTCTAGGCGGCGTGAATTTCTTACCAGCAGGAAATACGTCTACTTGTTTGTCTTCCATTATCATAAAAAAACATAAAAACGGCTCATGTTCATAAAAAAAAACATAAAAAAACCATAGTAAAGGCTCAGAGCCTTTACCATGAGCAGATTACGTTCGTTAAGTTACGTTTTGAAATCTATGACACTTTTGGTTTAAAATTGGGTTCACGCTACCGTCTCTGTAAATTATTTGTATAAAAACTTCGAACAGCGCCCCTATTGGGAAACAGCCCAGAGAAACAGTCCTTTAGACCAAAAGCGTCATACATTTCGACATGTAACTTACCGAACGTAATCTACACCAACTAATGGTAAATGCTCTACGATTTTGCACTGTATAAACCTGATTTTACTAAACCGGGTAATAACTTGATTTTAATCAATTAAACTTGACTAATGGATAATTAGGACCATGACAAAAAAACGATTTTCTTAAAGACACAACGATACGGTTTCATAGATCAAAGTCCAAGATAATTAAGATTGAGAAATGGAAAAGTGTCCAAATGATTTATTATTTAAAGTAAAGTATCTTTACTCCTATATCCCCTAAGAATGAGGTACAGGTACAACCAGGGTACCCACGACTAGCCGAAGAGGCTAAGCCTCAGTACAACCTGGCACATATCCAACCCTAGGCAACACTAGTATATAAGAAAATAAAAAAATACACTTTTTCTTTTTGTTGCCACAACTGGGGATCGAACTCGGGATTTAATGAAGTCAATTCCAATACTGAAACGCTAAACCACAGAAGCAAAAGATAATTATTATTTATTTGAACATTTTCATTTTTGGACTGCGGCCATCGCCACCGCCTTAAGCACAATAACATTACACGTAATGTTAGACAGGATTTATTTTATGGCTAACGCCACTAACCGATCGCCAGGATTTGATTCTGTTACATCTCTAAACTGAATAATTTCCTGCTTGTTCAACACCAAAGTGACGGATCCTATATTTCGATCCACATTTTTCTTACTTACTTGATCGGCTCTATGGTCTAGAGATCCAGGTGATGGATTTGACTTCATGAGGTCTCGGGTTCAATTTCCAGGTCAGACAACAAAACAAAAGAAAATGGGATTTTCCAATTTTCTAATAAAATAACGTTGCTCGGCTTAAAATAGGCTTGCCACCTATCACATCGTGGGACTTAGTATCCACAGCTAGTCTTGGGTGCCCTGGTTGTGCCTCTGCATAATTCTAGTTATTTAGAAATATGGGCGTGATGATACTTTTTGCTTCCACACATATTGTTCTCCCAGTCAGTCGTATTCCACTCCTACTGTATCGCACAAGCGCACACTTAATACACAGGAGATGAAAAAAAAGTGACATATGTTATAGTCATATACATAGTGTTTATTGTCAATTTAAATTTGTTTAAACTTACCCCTTACTAATAAAACTTAAGCGCTCGTTGATCTGGCGAGTAACGTGAAGTTACACAACAGATCAACGAGCGCGTAAGTTCTATTAGTAAGGGGGAATATGCAGTTGCCTCACTCGACAAGACTGTATCTAGGCTACGTAAAATATTTTTAATGATAGCATATATAAAATATTCACAATTATTAAAAAAACTGGCCAAGCACAAGTCAGACTCGCCCATAAGGGTTCCGTAGCAGTAAGTAACACATTAAAAAAGTAATTTCAATTAATTTCATATACGGTGGTCGCGGTTTACCTCATTAAGTTCACGAAATACACCCTAAGTAATACAAGCTATTAGCTAACACGACAGCTCAATAAAACTTCTGCAATCAAGGCATGTTGCAAATATTAAAGACGTTATATTAGAAGGTTTATGCTGCGCGTATGTTGTGCGATTCTAAACTACTCGTACTAAGCGCCGTCTCTTAACAGCGTGGTATAAATACTTTAAGTGTTGGTGTTGCAATACTTTAAAGAAAAATTAAAAGTTAAGTATAGTCATCTCGTTCAAATACCCGTACTTATAGATTTGATAAAAAAATTGAGTCTCGGTTTTAAGTATGAGGAATCCCCAAAACCTATTTTTATTTCTTGTAAAAATCTTAATGCGGTTCACTGAATACACCTATACACCGAGTTTCAAAAGCACAGCTTTTACAGTTGCGGAAAAGGCTGTGGCATACGGACGGACATACTGTGACAAACAGACAGATCTATAGGGGTTCCGTTTTTGGCCTCTGGCTACGGATCCCCGAAACTGAACGTTGTTTTAGTCTAATCTATTAGGCTACGTTTAAATGTTTAAATCACATAAATAAATACAATTGTATGTAAATTTTGTAATTTACAATCAAGAATCCATTAACAAACAACAAAGAACAATAAAGAGAGGATTTTGTTCCAACTTTTTTAAACAAAAACATTTTGTAAGCTTCAGCTTCGTAATTGTTAAAGAAAGCTCCTCAATTAAAGCTTTTATTGAGTTGGTAACCAATTAACTTTGAATATTGGAAGACAGTTTATGTTACACTTTTTCCCTGGGCACTTGATAATAATATGAGTATAACTGGAAAAAGCAATTGTAACTATTTTTTTAGCGATGTAGGTATCTTCGCAATTTGATAATTCTGTTTTCGAAAGATAGCTAATGATTTTGAAATGGTTCCACGCAGATGGACATTTATGTATTATTAAAAAAAAAGTATCTTCGCGCCCATATCCCCGAAGAGGTAGGCAGAGGCACAACCAGGGCACCCACGACTCGCCGAAGACACTAAGTCCCACAATGTGATACCTATCGCCAACCGGGCACATTTCCAACTCCGACCAACATTTTTTAGGAAATTGGAAAAATCCAAATTTCTTTTTGTTGGCCGACCCGGGATTCGAACCCGGGACCTCATGCAGTCAAGTCCAACACCCAGACCGCTAGACCACAGAGACGATCTTTATCTTTATGTATTATTAAGTAGGTATAACTCAAAAACTACTTGTGTGATAACCATCAAAATCGGTTTGTTACTGGCCAAAAAATAATTGAACAAACATACAAAAAACCTACAGTTAAGTTAACAACCTATTCCTTTCTTGGAGTCGGTCAAAAATATGCTTAAATAAATGTGTATATACATAATATACACCTACTAAACTTTTTTTACGTGATAAGACTGCGAGTAAACACAACTCTTCTGGTGTTAGTATAGGTATAGATGCTACAGTGCTACAGGTGCTTCAGAATCAGAATCAGAATAATCTTTATTCACATGAACCATACAAGTGGTATTTGTGCGCGTCGACATTTTTTAAACTACCACCGGATCGGAATCGCGGCCTCACACTGAGAAGATCCGGCGAAAGAAACTCAGCGGGTTTGTCTTTTTTCAATAATAATATTTACAATATAATCTAGATTACAAATACTAATTACAATCTGATTTTAACTTAAATAAAAGGTACAAAAAAATACATTACAAATTGCAGTGGGAGATTGAAACCTCTATTCCCAAGCATGTTCATCTTCCAAATACTCTGAGACCGTATAATAAGCCTTTTTGCTTTGATACATTTTTTAAACTTATTTTTAGGTAGATCTCTAATACCTACCAATGGGCAGGTTATTGTAGAAACGGATACATTGACCCAAAAAGGATTTACTAATTTTACAGAGACGAGTTTTGTATGCGGTTAGATTATTTTTATTCCTCGTATTAATATCGCGAACATCACATTTTTTTGTAAACATACATAGATTTTTTTAACATACATTAAGTTTTCATAAATGTATTGGGAACTGAAGGTTAAAATATTTATTTCTTTGAATTTTTCTCGGAGGGAATCAGATTATAAATAGCTCTAATAGCTCTTTTCTGTTATACAAATATAGTAATTATATCTGCAGAATTTCCCCAATTTGCTTCTCTGTCCTGAGGAAGGTATGGAAGGCCTATTGTGCAAGTCTACCGACTACGTCTCTGGGCCGGAACATGTAACTGTCATTATGGCAGCAGGAATTTTTTTTCGTCGGACGGTGTATCTTCAAGCTAGCTCACAGTGAGGCCGAGCTGCGAGGTGCTTACACCTCGTGCAACATACGATATACTTTAAAGGTCTTTTTGAAGTGAAACTTCTTCTCTGTTGCGCTGCACGAAAAATGATGCAATAATAATATTTCACTTCTTAATTGTGTCTACACTAATATACACACACATTTTCTTTATAAAACTAGCTGACCCGGCGGAAGTTGTTCTGCTACTTTTTTAATGTGGAGTGAATCACCCTTATCACTTAGGGGTATGAAAAATAGATTCTCAGACTTACTCAATATGCTCGGAAAATTTCATTACAGTCGGTCCCTTTTCGGAGGAGTATGGTAAAGGAATTTTATATTATAAAATGAACTGGCAAACGAGCTAATGGACCACGTGAACTAAGGCGCAGGGCAAATACAACAGGCGTCGGGCGAAGGTGAGGCACAGGCGAGGTGCGACACTTTTTTGATTTTCATATACAAAATGTATGGATGAGGTGGGGCCCGCGCCGTACCGTCTCAGTATGTTCGCGCCCCACCTCTACTATACTTTTTGTATAAAATCAAAGAAGTGGCGCGCCTCGTCCGCGCGTCGCCCTCGCCCGACGCCACTTGTCTAAAGAAGTTACTGTTGCCCATGAAAGTGTGCAACATAAGTTGAGTAAGAGATGCTATGACAGATTTTACGGAGGAAACTGATTCGATAAGTAAGTACCAGAGTTTGATTTTTTTTATGACATTGGAAGGCTAACAAGCAGACGGATTTCCTGATGAATTTCACGCTGCCTAGAGACACCAAAGGTGGTAATCGTGCGTTGCCAACCAGAGGCCGGGATGTTAGGCCTCGAGCAAAAGTAAGTTTACCGGCTACCTTACCCTCCGAACCGGAACACGTCATGACGTTATGGCGGCAGGAATAGGTAAGGCGGTGGTGCCAATCCGGGTGAGTCGCTGCGAAACTCTACCACCTAGTCAGATATCACGGTGTTAGTGCCAGGCTTGCTCGCCTTTGAAAGATGGCAGATGGCAGATGGAAGGCAGATGGTCTATTCTACAAAGGAGCCCGGACCAACACGGGGAAATCAAAAATCTGACTAAATTGCATCGTGGAAGAACTCCATCTATCAAGGTAGTGGTGTTTATGGAACCTATCAAGTTAAAGAGCTCCTCAGATTGTAGAAACAATAGAATACACTACAGCACTTAAATCTCTTCTGACATTAACTATCGCCTCTGTGGTCTAGCGGTCCAGGTATTTGACTTGACTGCATAAGGTTCGACTCCCGGGACGGGCAACAAAAAGAAAATTTGGTTTTTTTCAATTTTCTAATAAAGAAAAACGTTGCTCGGGATTGGATAAATGCCCAGTGGGCGATAAGCTTGCCACCTACAACATTGTGGGACTCAAGTGTCTTTGGCTAGTCGAGGGTGCCCCGTTTGTGCCTCTGCCTATTTCTCCGGGATATGGTCGTGAAGATACTTGTATTCATTTTGCATTTTTTTAAAATGCAAAGTATAAAATTTGATGTTAATTTAATAGATATTTTACATTTGAAGATGAAAACAAAGATGTTGGAAACCTTTGTTGGAAGGCGTGTTTGCAATGTCTAGAATGTCTTTAATGATATGCCGACAGGAATATTGTGAAATAGAATTCAATATTATTAATAGAACAATATCATCCCACTCATCTTCAGAACAATAGCCCATAAGTTATTTTCGATTCGACTATCATAATCAACAACAATAAAATTTATGTTATTGAATAAGACAGCGAATAAGCACATTGCTTTCATGGATATAAAGAGACAATCGTGCCTTACATACACATTAGCCAATGATGCAAGTCTACCGTCCGCTCCGGATTGTAACATGACTGTTTATTGACGGTAGGAATAGGTATTTTAGGAATTTTTATTAGTAAAATTACATGGCATTGTATAAATACATGGCATTATATAAATACATGGCATTATATAAATACATGGCATTGTATAAATACATGGCATTATATAAATACATGGCATTATATAAATACATGGCATTATATAAATACATGTTGTTGTATAAATACATGGCATTAGATAAATATATGGCATTGTATAAATGACATTGTTTTGCATTACATTGTATTGTGTTTTACTGCAATTTTGTTACTTGCATTGCGTCGTGTTATATTGCGTTATATTAAAGCAACAAGTGTGGAGTGATAAATCAGAAAGGAGAAATATGAAATGAATTCTTGACATTTTTTGTAAATCGAGGGGTTAAGAGATGGATGTATTGATATACAAGTTTCTTAAAAAAAGGAGACCGGCTTCGGTCGAAGTCTGATTTTATTATTAATTATTACAAGTATAGATATTCAAAGTATGTTTTGATTTTGTTTTATTAAGTCACCGGGCTAGCTTTAACAATACAATACGTAGCTGTAGTCTTTTTTGTCTAGCGGTCCAAGTAGAACTATTCCCTCTATGAAATTTAATTCCTAGGTCGAGAAACCAAAAGAAATTTGTTTCTTTCAACTTTCTAATAAAAAACACCATTGCCCGGTTTTGGATAAGTACCCGATTTGCGATGGGCTTGTCACCTATTTAATGTCTTCGGTTGGATTGTGGAAGCCCTGGTAAAACTTGTGTCTATCTCTTCAGGGAAAGGTGAAGATACCTTTTTTAACTCTTACATTACCTTACATTTTTATTACATTATTTTCCGTTTCGTTTGCATTGAGTTGCGTTTTAATTACATTTAAATATAATTATAAATTTAATTTTGATATATATTTTTTATGCTTCTTAATAGTTTTTTTCCGCACATTGAGAACGGATTTTAAATATTTTTATTTGTAACGTAGGTCACGCATTTTTTACCAGGTATATGCAAAAAAGTCAACTACATTATACTAAACGACCCGGCGAACTTCGTATCGCTTGACATTAACAGATTGTAATTATTAAAAGCATTGTTTTTTTCTATTTTACCTACCACTTTCATGACTTGTCTTGACATAGGAACCTTCTCCTGATAATTAATAACCATCACAACCAAAAATAATTAGCAAATTCGGCGCATCCGTTAGGGCGTGAAGCGATGAACGTCAGACATCGTGACTAACACCTTTCACTGCCTTCAATGCAAGGAGTATTGACAAGACACGGTCATGACATCGTATTCTTCGTAATTAATTAAAACACCCCCGCAATATTATCACGAACTAATCTTGATACAAACACGACATCTTCACCACACGTCATGATATTATGACCAGTCACCGTCATCACAATGTCACCAACACCATAAGAACCATGCCATCGTACGAAAGCGTTACTATTTCACCATCATCATCTTCCCGTCACCGTCACGGTATCCATGTTGTCACAGTCTGGACATTATCATGATACAGTTAAGGCCCCATACTCAGTCAGCCAGAAGAGCCAATCACCGCACTCCCTCGTTCCATGATTACTATGAAATATTGCGCTCTAAAGTAAACGTCTTAAGCGACAAATCACTATTTTTGACACTATAAAAGTAATTTGAAGAAAAGTATAAAAACTGAAACACTTGTCTTTTAGGTATAGAACTTAAATATCTATGTTTATGTTAAATCTGGTGTCGATATTTTCACAATTGAAGTAGACAGTTGGGGTTGGCTTTCAAAAAAGGGTTAACTTTTTGATTTTTTTCTATCGAGCAAAGTGAAATGAATCGTGTTTTGGAAACACTAGTCTTATAAAGCATATTCATGTTAATCTTGTGTATTTTTGTCACCAAGATCCATGATTGCTTTGTATGAAAAAAACATTAAACTGCTGACGTATTTTAGCGTATATGGCCCCTTAAAATATGCTAATACCATCACCCTCTAGACATCATCATCGTCGTGAAAAAGTGACGACATCGTTACCATCGTATCCGTCACCATTTTTTAATATCATTAATTAACATTGTCTTTGCCAATGCTATTGTTAAGTTTTAAAGTAAATTCAGTAGTAGGCAAAAATAAAATAAAATATTTATTTTATTTTTGCCTATTGTCTAAAAACATGAACACTGATTTTAGATTTTAAATGTTTAAATCAAGATCTTTCACTTGATATCTCACACGAAATAATTGTAAAAGATTTGTTTTTCGATCCCCCACTCAGGTTACCCTTACACCGTACTTTTTACCTTACACTAAAAAGAAAAAAAAAGTATCTTCACGCCCATATCCCCGAAGCGGTAGGCAGAGGCACAACCAGGGCACCCACGACTAGCCGAAGATTCTAAGTCCCATAATGTGATAGGTGGCAAGCCTATTGCCAACCGGGTACGTTAACCCCCCACTAGATTTCGTTTATGTTCAAACTTTAAAACTGTATTAAGCATATATACTTACTTACAAAATTTCATGAAGACTGGATCAAAACTACTTGAGTTGTCGTCGAATAAACATACAAACATACAACTGCAACCCCATCTGAATACGGAGACCTTCACTCGATTTGCCGGCTCTGTCGATAGCATTTAGCACTATAAAAAGAACAATATCTTCCACGTAGTCGATTTACGAATAATAGTCGATAAGCTATTCAGACCGCGAGTGATAAATCAAGAGGGTGAGGGAGAAGGCGAGGCACTGAATGATTTCTTAACATTTTTTGTAAATCGTTTCTTCGAAATCTTCCGAGAGATCAAGAGATTGATGTGGTGAAATAGATGTTTCGAACGAAAGGAACAATTTAGTTTGATTCAACTTATTACTTTTGAATTATTGTATTTTTTATTTGTTCTAATTTTTTTAGGTTATAAATTTTAGAACTGCATCTGACGATTAGTATTTAACGATTTGCAAGCCAATTATTTGTTGATATAGCAGGGGTATCGCATAGTCTGTGGTCTAGCGCTCCGCGGTGCCGGACTCATAATTAGATCATGATTACGCATTATCGGTTAATGAGGGCTTGGGTTCCATCCATGGCTCGGGCAACAAAAAGATAATGATAATTGTTAAAAGATGGCATTACTTTGCGGTAACTGCGGTTACTTTGGTATGCTTCCAAATAAAATTATTTAATATAAAAAATGTTCCGTCAAAATTCTCACTCGAAGGCGATGGGGTCGTCTCATACCAACGTCAGTGTATTTGCTTAGATACTAAAAATCAAAAAATAAAGAAAACAATGTCAAGCGGGATTGGATGTGCCCGGTTGGTCAATGGTTTGTCACTTATCACATTGTGGGACCTTAGTATCTTCGGGTTGTATATTTTTTCTGCGCTGGGTGAGCAGAAATAAAAGCCCTAAAATGCGGGCGTAAATATACTTAAGGATAATAAGTAAATATACTTATAGTGGTTTTGATAAACAAGCATCGACAGTATATGTATAAGTATATGTATATGTTCAAGAGCAATGCAGTAATCTTTTACTGTCTTAGAAATAATAATAAATTATGTAAATGTCCCTGGAAAAGTTACACGTCCTATTGAATCTAACCCCAAAGTAAGCAATTAAATGCTTGCGTTATAGATGTTAGTCAACGATACTAATACATAGAAATACTTAAATAGATACCAGAATAAGTTTAATAAGCACTCAGACCCGGAAATGCAGACATCTAAATGTTCATCACACAAATGCCTGCCCCCGTCGGGAATCAAAACCGAGCTTTGCGGCGGAGTAAGGCGTGTACGATAGCAAATCGACCATCAAGGCGGTCAAAAGAAATCTTTCGATTAGATATAAATAAGGACTATTACACGATAGTGTGTTCAAAACTATGACGTCATAACTCTGTATTAGATGGTACTGCATGTACACTATAACCAGTGATGTAAACCTTCATTCTGGCGCCGTATGTTCATTTATGCAGCCGTTCCGTGTACGAGGTTTATGGTCATTGCTCTAATAACATGAAGCTCAGTGATTATACTCGGTTAAGCATGACTACCTCAACCACGAACTACCCTGTCACAGCCCCTACTACGAACTATCTAATAAATACTGCTTGTAGTTTCTATGTACGTATTTATGTGGGATTTTGATGTCAAATTTACTAAAGACGTGTCAATAAATGGTCCGCGCTACGCGCGATTATTTGAGCTAAATTTATCTACGCACAACACTATAGTGACGTTACTTCATCACCTAGCGAAATTCTAATAAAAACTGGTGGCAGCATAGCCTTTAGGTCTTAGCCAGTCCCAAAAAATACAAATTAGTGAAAAATATAGAATTTTGGCGCCATCGTTAAACAAGGTGGTCGTTAATTTTTGTAGTTATTGAATTTTGTATATACTATGAGTAAAATTAGTTGATTAGGTGGCGATTACTTTGATTTTATATTTAGATGAAGTGCACAATTGAAATATTTATAAAGAAATTAGTGTATGGTGTATTTCCTTGCTGCCGTCAAATCTCACTAAATGAGCTTGAGTAAAGAGGCCATTGTTTTATTTAGGACTAAGAAATATAAATACTCTTTAACAAGAGTTCAAGACCATGACATGACTTTTTGTAAAGTGACTTATGATAAGATTACGGTGCGCTTTTATTTAATTTTTAAACCAAACCGAAAAATGTCAATAATACCTACACAAACTGATTGTTCATAAAAATTGATTTAATTAGGTATACTATGAAATTCGTAATACACACTAAATATGATGTAACTAAATCTTTAAATTCTAAAACTGAGATGTAATTAATTTTTTTTTATGATAATGGAAGGCAAATTCACGTTGCCTAGAGACACCAAAGGTGGTAATGGTGCGTTGCCAACCTGAGGCCGGGATGTTAGGCCTCGAGCAAAAGTAAGTTTACCGGCTACCTTACTCTCCAAACCGGAACAAGTCACGACGTTATGGCGGCAGGAATAGGTAAGGCGGTGGTACCAATCCAGGTGAGTCGCTGCGAAACTCTACCACCTAGTCAAATGTCACGGTGTTAGTGACGGTAAGCCTACGCTCGCCTTTTACGAGCTGTCTGGCAGGAAGGCAGATAGTCTATTCTGCAAAGGAGCCCGGACCAACAAAATGATTGTAGTCTTAATTTTTCTCAAAATGTAACTGCTAAACTTTGTTCATTTCTTTTGGCATTACCTTATTGTAGATGTATTTTTTGTCTATTCTTCATTTTTGATATTATTTTTGGTATACTAGTATACGTCTAACGAGAGCCAGGAGATATGAGTAAACCAATATGTTATTATCTGTACAAACTGGTTAGAAATACTTTGTACATATATTATCTGAATAAAACACAGCTTAATTCCTGTTTCCCAGCATGACATCGACATAACTCAGTGATTGTTTAAAAATAATACCACAAAATTAAAATTTTTAGCTTTCATAATTTGTTGCAAAATGCATTTCATAGCAATTTTGTAAAACACAAAGCACAGCTGATTATCAGCTTATGTTTCGCGGTTTTTAATTTCGCCATTCCCTTGTTTAACTTTTGTTAAGCGGATAGAGATGTAACAACTTAAACAAAAGTGTCGATGTATCAGTGTTTAATCTATATTTACGCCTGGACTTATCTTGATGTAATTTGGTACCCGAGTAAACTATCACAGATCGTAGATTAGTTAGATTAGATATATAATTACCAACCGGGTCAACTCTGAGCCAGGAAATAGAAGAAAAATTGACTTATAATAAAATTAGAAGATAGTTTTTTACATACTTATCAAAAACGAGATAAATCGTATTTATAAATCTTTATTGGGAAGACCGTCAGTGCCCGCTCTTGTAGTTTTCTTGTTGTTTACGAGCACATGAGAGATGAGCAAAGATAAAATAGTTCATTACCAACGAGACCACTGGTGGTAGAGAGCGATGCTGCTTTTCGTCCGGGTAACCGCCTTAATAACCACTGTTGTGTTCCGGTCCAGAAGGTAGGGTAGCCCGTAGACTTGCACTATTTTCCTCATACCTCAACTATAATACTGCGACGCACCTACAACATCAATAGTGTTTATAGGCCATGGTTAACTATTACCATCGGGAGAGCCGTGTGCATATCACATAAAAATACAATAAATTTAAGTACCCAAAAAATCTGAAATGAAATGAAATACTTTGGCATTCTTAATAATAAACATAGAGTAAAGTAAGAGTAAATTTAATTTAATAATAATAATAATAAATATCCCTGGACAAGTTACACAAATTGCATCTAACTCCAAAGTAAGCAAATTATATGCTTGTGTCATGGGTGTTAGTTAACGATACTATTACATAGAAATACTTAAATAGATACCAGAATATATTTAATAAACACCCAGACCCGGAAATACAGACATCTAAGTGTTCATTACACAAATGCCTGCCCCCTTTCGGAATCGAACCCGAGCCTCGCGATTCGTCGATGTAGTTAGGCGAGTACGCTAGCCACCCGACCAACGAGGCGGTCATGATATAGTCTGAATCACAGTATAATAAAGACTATAATACAAGTTTTAACCTTACAGTACTTAAATATTTGTTTATTAGTAACCCAATAGAGATTTGACCCTTTGTAATAAAAAAAGACGGACTGCTTTGAGTTGTGTGGTTTACTTTTAAAAATTTCATCATCGAATTGACAACCTCCTTTAATTTTTACCAACTAAAAAGGATGTATCTTCACGCCCATATCCCCGAAAAGTTAGGCAGACGCACAACCAGGGTACCCACGACTAGCCGAAGATACTAAGTCCCACAATGTGATAGGTGGCAAGCCTATCGCCAACCGGGCACATATCATATCCCGAGCAATATTTTTTTTATTAGAAAATTGGAAAAACACAATTTTAGAATAGACTAAAAAGGAAAAAAAGGAAACCACTTTCCAAATGCAACTTCTTAAAAAATGTAATGATTCCATACCTAACCAAATCACCTTTGTAGTCTAGCAGTCCGTCGGATTGACTTCTTGAGGTCCCTGGTACGATCCCCGGGCCGGGCAACAAAATAAATTGGAATGTATAATCTCAATTTTCTAACAAAATAAACGTTGCCGGAGATTGAGTATGCGTATGCGTCCGGTTGGCGATAGGCTTGCCACCTATCACATTGTGGGACGTAGTGTTTTCGTCTAGTCATGGGTGACCTGGTTGTGCCTCTTCATAACCCTTCGGGGTTATGGGCGTAAATATATTTTACTTTACTTTTACCCAAATGAAATATTTTGTACAATGTTTTAAAATAAGGATTTGCATTGAGGACGTTTCGTAAATAACCAAGTAAAGATGTTCATATTCTAACTCCTGTTCAAAACTATTGGTCTTGTCACAGTAAGAAGTGGAAATGCCACAAGATCCTATTCGAACACGAGGCAATAAAAGCGAAAGCTGATGTTAAGAATTTACAGGTTAATCAACATTTTATCTTTATTAGGTTTTTTATGTTAAAGTGGGAAATTAAAGGAAGTGGCAGGTTTTCTGTTTTAAAGAATATACGGCGTCCATAAACAATAGGATGTTAAGGGTCCGTTGTCACCCTGAAGCGCTGACGACATTGCGAGGCAAGTAACAATGAGGCATGCTTTAATGTTGACATGATTAATATTAATGTCATGTCGTGTTGATAAAATTTATGTGAAACTAACCAAGAAGCATTAGATATCTTCCGAAAAAAATGTCATAACGGGAGGTGGACGTAGGACTAGTCCGAGGGAAATTTTCAGTTTGTATATGTAACCTAACGCAAATTCAGGTTATCTGCAGATTTATATTTAAGTCATTGACCTCTAAGTATATCCTTTTCCTATGATTTAAGTAGTTCTTTTATGTGAGCAGACAGCAAACATGGCAGCAGACAACCGGACACTGACAACATCATAGACGTTATGGGTGAGTTACAGTCTAGTGGCAGAGTTTATAGGCCTATTTTGCAAGTGTATTAGACTACCCTAACCATCCGACTGGAACATAACAGTGTCATTGTAACGGCAGGAATAGGCAAGGCAGTAAATAACGACAAGTTGTTGCACAAAATATATCTTAACTTTTATTACTTTTCTTGTATATGGAGAAATAAAAAAAACATTTTATACAACAAATAAATATATTTTCCATTAAGTTCCATGTATAAATTTTAAAATTATTTTTTAAATAACATCCATGACAACAATATCTCAATAAGTTATTTTACAATATTTCGGAAGTTGAAAACTTGAAATCACAATTTTCTATATAATATAATAAGTAAGTTATAATTTCCATTCTATAATAGTTAATTATGTGTATATAGTATACAATACGCATATAATTTGGTATATTTCTGTGTAGTAACTACATGTTCTAAGTCTATTTTTACATAGATGGTCGGTGCGGCGATTTTTTACCCTAGAAAGAAAATATTTGTGCTTAAGTATTTACTAAAACATTGATTCATGGTCCACGTGACATTTTAATAAAGTATAGACATCGAGTAATTTAAATTAAATACTTTAATTTTGGTTACTACAATTTAAACACAGTACAATTACAAAAACCAACTTCAAATTTTAAAGAAACAGCAGAACGTCTTCAAACAACTAGGTACATATCACGTAATATTATTATTACAAAAACATGTTAAATCTGCACCTTATTTACATTGGATACACAAGAAGCACAAGACTACAGAAAAAATTAAAGAATTATCAAAATTGGTCTATATTTAAAAGATTTTTTGATAACACAAAACATTCATTTAAATAAAATATGAAACGTCATTTTTTTTTTATGAATATGCAAAGGTCTTAGACATTAGAAATAACCATCTATCACTAGATTTACCGATTCCCAGCTGAAATTGTGGTTATAAAGATGCTTTGGATTGTTTTATTTTATAAATATAACCTTGTGACAAACTTATCTTGGTTAACAAAAATCTGTGACTTGGTTTTTGGTTCTTCTTGTCAAAAAAATAAATAAAGCAACTACATTAAATTTCATAATAATAATTTCTTAAATACAAATCATTTTAACAATTTTGTTATTACACAGGCAATTTATATATACTAAAATGTTTCACATTCAAAACCTTACAATATGCAAATCCAGCGCATAATAGTACAGTTAATACAATGTTTAAAAAAAGTACATACCGCTTTAGGTTAAAATCTTATATTTTATTAAATAATGTCTTTTCAGTAATTTAACTTACTTAAAGTCTAAACTGGACAACTGATACTACATAAAAATACTATTGCCGCTAGTTCTCAAAGCATTGTCTAAGTTCATCTATATTTGGTAATTTAATGTGATCTATTAAATTAAAGAAACTCTGTTTAGTTTGTTAATGTTTTAGTCGTATTCTCAATAAACTAAATAAAACTACTTTCACGGAGGCTCATAATAAATGAATATGTAATTTCCTCCTTTTATTTTTTTAAATGTAGACTAAGACTTATTTAAAAATGTTTGAATGAGTATTTTTGTTTTAAAAGTGAAGTAAATAAGATGTCTGTCATGACTTATTAAACTTCTTTTAATGATTAATGTATATGGTATTTATTTACCTAGCTACACCAATATAAAATGATGAAAAATTGTGCACAATAATTTTGCGTTTTAAATTTAAATTTCTAAATTGTTTTTGATAATTTCATTCCATCAGCCACGTCATGAAGATAAACAATAAGGTGACAATGATATACGTATAAAATTAAAAAAAAACTAAAGTTGTTTTCTTCAAATAGAAAAGTATCAACTGCCAAAAACTGGTTTAGTTACAAGTTTAGTAAGTATTTTCTTCAAATACGTTTAAGTTTAATGTAACCAGAATATATATGTTTTTATTTTTGGTAGAAAGTACGGGAAGGAGTATATTAGACCAGTATCCAAAAAGCGTTTCTAAATGTTGTCAAAATTTCAACAAATTTAACCGATCACATTTGATTACATTGTAAAATTTAGGACTGAATAGGTTGTGCGTTATATTCGTTTATGTATTTGTATTTAAAATGTTCTAATAACTTATTAGAAGTTATTAAATATAATATATGTTAACTAACTTTATTTCCTATGTGTATGTAAATATGTAAATGTCGCTATAACGGATTTTATTAATATTACCGGATCTTTTTTTTTTAATTTTACTTGTATCCTATTTTCGTAAACTAAAAAAATCAAGTTTGACCAAAAATGTTAAAAAAACGATATTTTTTCAAATATTTTTGTTAAAACATTCTGATTGTGTCTAAGCAATGTCCGAGTTAAAATCACCATCCAAGTAAAAAATAAATTCTATCCACACATTTTATTTTAAAGTTTATGAAATTTGAAATAGATTGCAGAATTTGGGCATTTTGCTTAATCAAAAATAATAAATTTATATAAAAAGATGTTTCATTTCACAAAATAAAAAAAAAAAACTTTTTAGTTATCCTTGCAGTGTTAAATTATATTGCAAAAAGTGTTCAGAACTCATAGCGACATCTAATATTACATAAAGTGAATTCATAATATTTTATATTATATGAAAATATATTTTGAAATTAGATATAATAATGGATTTTTACTGAGTAAATCTAAATAATCTATTTCTAAAATTGGTAAATATATTATGTATTAAAAAGCAATAACACTTAGTAAAAAAATGTAGATAATATTAAAATCTATCTATTTTATTTGAGACTCATTGGCACATTTTTGGTAATATAATTGGATAAATTAAACACTGCGTATGTGGTGATTATATAGAGCTCACATTTTATCTATGACAGAAATTTCAGATTTATTTTTAAGCCCTAAATATATAAATACGTTTAGTGTTGTCAGATTAATTTATACTTGACATTTCTACTCCAATTCAATCTACGAATTCTTTTGAAAAGTTACAAGTTGGAATATTCGGAATAATCTGACATTTTTACTATATTACATTTCTTTTGTTTGCATTGTATTTTTTTCCAAAAAAAAACGTATACTCAAAACAGATTTAGTTTGTACTCAGCAGAATTTCAATCACTTTAGTTCGTTTAAACAGGATTTTTAGTTGTGTCTATGAAATGTACCGTGTTCGTCGCCATTCAAATTTAAGTATGGTTAAGGGAAATGAGGACCAAAGTCGTAAAACAAAATTACAGAGTTACCGATTATTCACAATTGTATCTTTACAGACGTTATTTTGTTCAAATAAACCTAGGTTTGTTATTTGTTCTTACAAGAATATTTCAATTGAATTTATTTTTGAATATATTTAAACATTGTATTTAAACAAAAAATTACAACAAGCATTTTGTTTAGAAAAAAAATGTTCGGTCAATACTTATTTCTAGAATCATAATTTTAGACAATATATCATTAATGTATTTCAAGACATTAAAAATAATAACATATTTATATACAGTTACATACAATTTCATCCATTTACAAAATAAATATAAAACTTGTATTTATGTTATATGTACCACAGTATATAATAATTATATTCTGACGTATTTAGCCATAATAATATATTGATGTCATTCATAAAAATACATAATCACCACATATGCATTTCACGTCTAATATAATGCATAAATGTTTAAATAACATCAAAACATATATTACACCGACTCATTTGCAACGTACAATACACATGTAAATATCCATAAATAATTTATCATAATGGATTACGAATACAAACAATACAGTAATAAAATTGGAATATACTACACAACGCTTAACAACATCGACTAACAGCAAAATATGAAATAAACTCCATACAATAATTTAGACTTTTACATTCAATACATTTATGTGCTAAGGGTAAATTATCGGGGGTAATATATAAATATTATAATATGATGTGTAAACTAAGAGTACTTTGAGGCAATTTTAAATTACTTTGACTAAAATTAGGATGTCACAGTGAGCTTGCAAACATAGTTAAGTTATAATCTATAGCACGAGATCATTAACTAGAAAAATAGTGAACTGTATCTAATCATTTATAATTTAACGTATCATTGGTATTTTCAAATTTGTGCTCGAAATTGAGGCTGGATATTCTGGATAGTTAACCGAAATAGTAAAAAAAAACACTCAAAATAAACAAATTATAGCACTTTTACTGTTCCGTTAAAGGTCGATAACCCCGCGCAATGTTCAAAAGTGGGAGCGCTTGTCTTTTTAGCGACAGCAAATATGTTTTTGATTTACTCAGTTTCATTTATGTTTTTTTTATTATTCATTACGTTTTTAGGTACTATTCCGAGTCCCTAGTTCAAATATTGTTAATTACTTGGAGGAAACCATGTATTTCGTTAGTTTTTAAGTAAAATTGTCAAATGGTAAAAATCACATCTGTCATTCCGTCGCTTGCAAGTGGAAATTGTAAACTATACCAAAATAATATCTTAAATTTATTTGATTTGAATTCGAAAATGATTAATTAGCACAGTTCAGTTTTTTAATACAGTGAAAAATCTAGCAAGATAGATTATAAAGTAACGATCTTTATAATCTTACTGTAAAATATACCCCATCTATATAAACAGTAAGTTAGCGATTTAAAAATTATGTCAAAAGAATTTTCCTTTTAGGTATAAATAGGTACTCTTAGTTTTTCTTCTTCATTTCAATCGTTATTTTAATTTATATAAAATTCCGAATAGCTATTTTAACAAAGACTAAGTCAAATGCGTTAAAAAGCGATTTAACCGCAAAGGATTAGGATAACACAATTCTTATAGTTAAAGCTCACATTGGCGCGCCAGTATGAGTAGGATAAATAACAATATGATTTTAGCTAAATGATGACCCTGTGTCAGTCGTGGACTGCCGAGACCGCTCCACGGCCAGTCTCGGGATCACTTCTACGAGATTTAGAATCTACGCTCTATGTACGTATAGATTTTGTATTTCACTAACAAATGCCTTATTTTAGAAATATTAATTTATATAAATTAAAATTATAAATGTTCGAGTTTCATAAATAGTTATATATGATTTTATAATTTAGAAAATGAATTTATGATAACATGGATGCTCAAGGAGGAGAGAAACTCAAATTAAAAGTTCTTTTATAGCAAGACTGAAAAAATTCTAAAAAATCTGTGTGTTAATATTTTATCAATTTCATTATGCATTTTTCCAATTCAGAACTGCGAGGGTGGATCCAAATGTTCTAAGCCCGACCAAGTAAATGAAAGAAAAGTGGGTCTAAATTTATTTTTATTTTTCGACATAGTCTCCATCTAGCTCAATACACTTCTTCCATCTGACCTGCAACTTGTTTATCCCCTCGAAAAAAAAAGATTCCGGAAGGTCGGTGAAATAGTCGTTTACTGCGACTATGACCTCATCTTTGGTCGAAAATTCGAGCCACCCAAGTGTTTTTTTAAATTTGGAAATAAATGATAATCCGAGGGGGCTAAATCCGGCGTAATACACGTGTATTGTCTTGATGAAACAAACCTTCTTATGCAACATTCCCGGCCTTTTTTCTTTTATTTCTTCCCGGAGTCTTTGTAAAAGGTTACAATAATAATTAGATTTTTTTTTGTTTGACCTTTCCTTTCGGTAAATAATCTACAAAAATAATGCCCTTCGCATCCCAAAAAACAAAAGCCATGACTTTGTTAGTCGACAAAACGACCTTAGCCTTTTTCGGTGTAGAAGAGTCTGATCTTTTCCACTGTTTGGATTGTTGCATTGATTCAGGAGTATGGTGGTGAACCCAACTTTCATCCATGGTAACAAATCTAGACAAAAAGTTCTCGGGATCAGTCTCAAAAAGTTCCAAACAGTCTCGCGAAATTGTGTATCGAGCTCGTTTTTGTTCAGCTGAAAGCAACCTCGGGACCTAACGAGCAGAAACCTTATGGAACCCCAACTCTTCCGTTATCATCTGTTGCACTCGGCCATAACTAATGTTTGTTATCTCAGCTATCTTACTAATGGTCAAACGTCGGTAACCCAGTAAGAGATCACAAATTTTATCGATGTTTTCATTCGTGGTAGAGGATGTAGGCCTTCCACTCCTAGGATCATCTTTATTGCTCTCACGACCGCGCTTAAACTCAGCTATCCACTTCTTGACACTGGAATACAATGGAGCAGACTCCCCCAAAGTGCTCACCATATTTTGATGGATGTCTTTTGGTGATATGCCTTTTTTATTGAGGTACTTAATGACTGCACGGGGTTCAATTTTCTCCATTATTGAAAATTGCGTCAGATTGCTTCAAACAAATAATCACAGAAAATTTATATTGTGCAGTATCGGAATGAAACTGCGCACAATAAATCAATATGACACATACTTACAAATGACGGTAGATTTAAAAAGATGTCATAGCTCCATGTAGGTTAGGCCACGAACTTTTGGATCCACCCTCGTATTTGTGTAATTTGAATTTACATTGTGAAACTAAAATTGATTTATTAAGATTTGTTGTATTTTCTCATTTTATTGGAAAACATGTTTAAACTAGATACTTTTAAAGTAACACCTTAATTCGGATTGAGTTTAAATTACATGCCATATGATTAATTATTAATGTAATATAAATGAATAGGTACTAAATTATTAAAAAATAATTCAATAAATCATGAAATTGATTTTCAATAAATTAAAGAATTGATTTTCAAGTAAAACTTGTTAATAAATGTTTAAAAGTCATTAATTAGTGAAATGAAAAATCTATTTTCGTCTTAGGCACAGCCTACGTTAACGATAATACGACGCTTATAATAATCGAAGGAATCATATCAATATAATAACACTAATGTTAGAATTTTGGCAGTTACCGTTTGGTAATAGGCGAAGACTAGGGGTGAAGGTATCGACTGACCAAATAATCACCAATATTTCAGAGGCCACTAATCTATAACTACATTGAAGCTCCCTGAACTGTGATTATTTTGTCAGTTGACTAAAAGTGAAGTGTAAACTGCCAACTGTAAAGTAATGATCTGGACACGAGGCATTTACGTATACAGTGTTATTTAAGACAATTATCTTATTAGATATGCACACCATTAGATTAGATTTGAAAATTTCTACTCTGTAATTATCAATATAGTCAAATCAATAAACATATAAACTGACAAAGTAAAGCTTTTTCAACAAACTTTTAAGTTTTTTTCTTTATTCAAAACCATGACGGTCAGAAAAGTCAATTGTCATCTTTTAATAAATAATAAGGTAAATGAGTTTATATCTTTTACAATTTTACTTATCTTACATCATATTTAAAGTTACTTTTACGATCAAATGGACAATATTAAGTTGCATAATGCATTTATCTTAAAAAAAACCGGATTTGCTTTTAAAAGTATCACCCGGTTAATTTAAAAATACAATTAATGTAATATATCTACCAAGAAGTTTTACCTAGTGGTGATAAGTGATATTATAATTATTCATAGTAATTTGATCACTTAATACAGTTACTGACTACACGATAGTAATAATTTAGTTGAATTCGTTTTCAACCTCATCTAAACAAGGTCACCCTATGTAAATTACAAAATGTTTACGACTAAACACAATTTACGAGTGTGTTTTTATATAACTAAAAATACGATTTATGCTCGTATTTCATTCTTCGGTTTTAAATGGTTCAACAATTTAGATGTTTTCAAAACCATTCACTAATCGTAAAATTGCACTTAAGTTGAATATTCTCAACGCCTAGTATTAGAAGAAGAATGGTAAAAGAATTGAGTCCCTAGATTTTAATTTTTAAACTAAACTTACAATGAAAATTGTTTTTTTTCTTGGTATCGCTTTTAGTAACTAAGTAGTAGTTCTAGCGAAAATCATTTCGCACAAATAAGTAGAATCAATCGAGAGGGTCGCGTCACAATTGTATTTATTTGTTACATTATGATAAAAACAACTTAATTTGAAAGACTATACTGTTTCACAAGAAGAGCCATCGTGTCCATAGATCAACTATTAAGTATGGCGAATATAGAATCGTAAGGGCGCGCGTGCGGCGGCGAAAAGGCACGGCGTGGGGAATGCGGCGACTGCGGCGCGGCGCGGGCGCCGGCGCCGCGCGCGCCCTCAGAGCGGAAAGCACCGCGCCGAACGCCTCGGCTCGCTCACCCCGCGTTTGCGGCGACTACCACCATCTTCTACTCGCACTCCATTACTCTCCCCATCACTCCCGCCACATAGCCTTTCCGGCTCAATCGGCTCCAGTTTATGCATAGATGCTCGACTTGTTAACCTCGTCTCATGTACTGGATTAGATGAAGGCCTTTCAGTTTCAAACGTTTGTAACTCAATTGTTTCCAGCTTTTGATCGATCTTTTCAATAACGCTTGGTGGTTCGTCGGTAATAGTGGTTTCTGCAAGGGTTGAGTCTGCTGCCGCTGAATCAGCTCTAAGTGATTCGTGTGCGGTCAGATATTTACGAGTATCAGTGGAAGATGGTGAAGTTTCGATCTGACGTCGTTCGGGTGTAGCGAAAACAGAATCGGATGCCCAACTGCGTGATTCGGAATTTTGCCGTAAAGTGTCGTCAACTTCACTTCTTTGCGATGTTCGTCGACTTGCACGCGGACTTTCGTCGTCTATTGCTCTAAAGTCCAAATTACTTAAATCGAACGGACCACAACGTTTTTTCGATCCTTCACGACGAAATGACGGTCTATGCGAAGAAATCGCTGCGTCATATAATTCACAGATGCTAGTACGATCGGAGTATGGCTCTTCATATAATGTAAGATTGCGTGTCTCTGTGGCATCGGAAGGAGTTTCATCACGATTCGATGTTACTTCACTTCTTTCAGATATGTCAAATGTAAAGCGTGCTTCAAATCTGTCAGGACTAAGCAGAGGGGCAGATCTAGAACAATCGTGTGCATTTGGAGTTTCTGGATCAAGTGGTAGAGGACGTATTGACCGTCTTGGTGATATTTCTTCAGAATCAGTAGATCGATCAGAGCGAGGAGTTTGATACATGTGACGTCGAGTCAATACCGGTTGCGATCCACATGGGATGCGTTTGCAGCATCCTTTTTCATGCCTTACGTCTGAACCACTGCTACCAGTAGATTTAGAATGGGGTGGTTTTCGATCTCTTCGTCTATCTTCACCGCGTCCGTACAAAGAAGTAAAATCTTCAGAACAAAATTTTTCAAATAATTCCTGAGAGCTTAATCTAGTAGACCCAGTAGCGTTATAAAATGCCTCTGTCGGCGATCTGTCCATTTTATCGTACAAAGCGCTAGAACTCGCTCGCTTCGATTTGTCCATTAAGCCTAATTTATATATTTTAGGAAGACGGCGTTCAAATACACCTTGAGAATGTGCACGAGAAGGAGCTCTGAGAGTAAGCGGTCCATCTCGTTTATCCAGAACACGGTCTGCAGAAATACCGCGTATGTGAGAGTTTCTTTCAAGCGGTACATCAGCGGGAGGAGAAATGGCGAACTCTGGTTCTTGCTCTTCATCGTCAGGCGTGTCAGCTGATGGTCCCGATCGCTCTAGAGAACGTTGGCATTCGCACTCCTCATGTTCATCACTGGCATCACCCTCGTCAAAAGAAGGTGCTCGAGGTCCACGACCAAAGATGCGACGACGTTCCTCAGCAGCACCTTCTTCGTCTTCGAGTCGAATAGAGCGACGGAGAGGAGGACGGTCACGACGAGGACGCCTTGGAGCCTCCATGGTAACAGCGTGTGGAAGCGGCGGGCGAGTTGTATTAGGCATTATGCGGTCTAGAGATAGACCTCGGCGAGGCCGTGCTGGCCTAGCCTGTTGACGTTTAGCATCTTTTGGTATAGCAGATGGACTAGTCTCCTCTGGTGTGGTCGGTAACGCAGCGCCGCGCCCAAATTCGATGAACCAGAGCTCGTCCTTAAGTTCGCACTCTCACTTCTTTTCATTCATATCTTTGTTTAAATAATGCAATACGTAGTGAAGCACCAGATCGTAGCAGTATTTATATTCAGTCTGTAAATAAACGTACATAATTAGAAGTATTTAGTCATGATTAGATTCATCACCATGTATAGATAAGATTAGGCTCAGATTTGACTTCACTACTTCACTTACTACTAAGCTTACCTTAAAAAGCTTGTATTGACTTTTTATCAGTTTGATAGTAAAACATGTAAAATAAAATTTATACATTTGAACTTTATTAATAACGATCTTATTAACACACATTCATTTTGTCTGTCTGTATTTTTTGAGTCAACTAGTAACTGCTCGTAAAATAGCTGCGCAACAAGGTTTAAATAAGGCTTCCATCTCGACATCAATGATGGGAAGGACAGTGCTCAGAGTGTCTATCCTCTTTATGTTCTTTTCCTAGAAGGTCGCCAAATACATTTGTCAGCGGGTTTAAAAATTTTGAACATTGTAATTAAATTCTAACAATCCTAAAAAAATCCATTTTGCGTTAAATTATTTAACTCTGAGTTAGTTTGTAACATAAATAATTTAACCCTGAAACGCTCAAACAGCGAGTTCCACTGTCTTAATACACAGTGCATACCATATTTTCGACGAGTTGTGGTCGATGGCGGCGAACCGTTTTAACCGCTTGAAAAACGTCAACTTCGCCGTGTTGTATAACTTGCTCGATACACGCATTCGCAGCACAGTATACGCCCGCTCGACTTCGACCGTCCCTGTAAAAGAAATACTGTTAATACCTCTATAATAAAAAGTATCTTTACGTCCATATCCCCGAAAGGTAGGCAGAGGCACAACCAGGGCATCCAGGACTAGCCGAAGACACTAAGGCTGGTATGCTTTAAGAAAAATTAAGTTCACCGGCTACGCTATCCTCCGAACCGGAGCCCGTCAACGGCAAGCGCTGTTGTTATGGCAGTTGGAATAAGTAAGGCGGTGATACCAATCCGGGCGAGTCGCTGTTAAACCCTACTACCTAGTCAGAGGTATAGAAGTCACCGTGACTTCTGTACTGACTTACGGCTACTCGCTGGTTACCTGGTTGGAAGTCGAATATCACTATAAAATTATATTACATACACTTTTATTTACTAAATTATAACTTACGGGGAAACCACGCATACAGGTCCATAGTCAGTCCTTTGGCGCCATCTTTCGACCATATTCATCAACTCTACCAAGGAGTTCGTTGACGACGGAACTTTGTGTCCCATCGGCCAACACGTCAGTTGGAATAGTTGGACGGTTTTTGGTGGGGCTTTCACACCCGCCATCAATTCCGTTAGTGACACGATCTGTTGCAAAGTTTAGAATGTTAATAAATTATTAAAATAAGAAGAAAAAGGGAGAAAGAGAAAGGTATTATACACTTCTCGCTTGTGTATACGACTGTCGCACCTACGCACGTCTCATTTAATGGTTTTATTCCACAGACTTTTTCTTACAGTATTACTAAAACATTTTTTTCAGTTCGGTCGCGCAGCAACTGTCTCGCTTGCGCACGTCTCATTTAACGGTTTTATTCCACGGACTTTTCTTAAGGTTTTACTATCACATTTTTTTCAGTTCGGTCGCGCAGCAAAATCCCTATCTCCTCCAAGTCTGCCGTAAGGAACTTAATATTACAAAGAAATTGTTTAATAAAAACCAGAATAAATTCAATAAGCAACCAGCAACCAAATTCAAAATAATGTAACACGACCCCGAAACCGACGTTCATCACAAAAATGCCTGTCCAGTCGGTTTGCGGTGGTTTTTTTGGTTTTTATGTATTTAACCTATTATTTGCTCGACTCTTTAGATGTCTGATAGGAAAACAGGTGGGTTAATCTACTCAGCGTACCCATAATATCTGAATATCGGAGTTTATTGAATTAATGTAGGTTATTTTTTTATGTAGTAGTATCGTTTACTTATACATAATACAAGTGTAGTAAAAATTGGTTACTTTGTTTTGCTTGATATTTATTTAAATGTATAAGCGCAATGACAATAATGATGTTGTTTCGTGGCTTGCTTGTTTTTCCCCCCAGATATTATTAAATACTAGCCAACTCGGCGAACTTCGTATCACTAGACAGTAACAGTTTGTATGAAAAAAGTATTAGTTTTTTAATTTTCCAAGCAATTTTAAAAGCTTTCTCTACTCAAGAACCTTCTCCTGCTAAAAAAGAATGAGCAGAATTGGTCGATCCACTGACGCGTGTGTGATGACCATGTAAAATAGGGAATTATTTTTATACGTGTACTAGCTGTCCCGGCGAACTTCGTTTCACTTTTTACAAACATACGGAAAAACTTAAAATTGTTTTTCCTTTTTTTCATCTTTTGAACCTTCCCTGGATTTTCACAAATAGTTTAAAACCAAAATTAGTCACAAAATGTCATGAGAATCGGTTTAGCCGTTTCGGAGGAGTTCAATCATGCACACCGTGAACTACAAACCGTAAACTAACAAAGGAAAAATATGTTACGTTCATGTTTGAGTTGTATCATCAGGAGAATCTTTTGTAAATAACCTAAAGATCTTTTAGATGTAATATGAGATTGGTGCACGTAAACGTCATAAATATTATGGGAGATAAAATAAATGAGAGAAGATATATGAATGAAGAAAATTTTTACGAAACGAACAAACAACAAACGCAAGATGAGCCATCTAAGCATCTTTAAGTCAGTATCCCCGAAGGAGTAGGCAGAGGTACAACCAGGGCACCCACGACTAACCGAATATACTAAGTCCCACAATGTGATAGGTGGCAAGCGTATCGCCAACCGGGCACATTTCCAATCCCGAGCAACATTTTTTTATTAAAAAATAGGAAACACCCAATTTTCTTCTTGTTGCCCGACCCGAGATTCGAACTCGGGACCTCATGCAGTCAAGTCCAACAACTGAACCGCTAGACCACAGAGGCGACCATGAACCATCTATTAATTGCTAAGCCTCATTGAACATTCTAGATCAATTAGGCACACTTTCTTTTGTAGATAATTAGTGCTCCAATAGCTTAATTGAAGCAAAAGTGCTATTTACTAATCTACTAATGTCATGCCTCCCGAATATTTGTGATCATTTAGTGCTCATTAAATGCTGCTAAACTTTATTTAATGATTGAATACATTAACCACCAAAAAAGGTTAGCTTTATTTTCATCTAAAATAAAAGAGGTCGGTTCCCCTTATATATGAAAATTTATTACATTATGAAACCGGGAAAATTGGACTTGTTAAAGGCTATTAATATTATTTTTTGAATTTTAAATTCTGCCAAAATTTCATTTATGTAATAGCTTTTTTTATAGACACAGACGCTTCAAACACTATTTATTTTTACACAAATTTACTGCATTTAAAAATAAACAATTAAATCTTTTGAAAGAAGTCATGAAAAAACAATAAAAAATTCAATAAACTAATAAAAGCCCGTTATAAAAGATGCCATTTTTCACCATTTTTGTTTTTTCGTTTGTGTGTTACACCCTGTAATAAAAATGTAAAATGTACTAAAAGTTAGTGCTTACCTTTTTATTAATCCTAAATATCCACGTCTTAATGTTGGTATAGTGGTTGTGGGAGACATGGTCTATTGTAAACACAGGTCCATATTTCTTGGAGTGTCGCCCCTCTGGCCAAAATGGCGGATATTGTTGCTGCGAACGAAAGCTATTCATTTTACTCGATAAATTACCAGTGACGTGAGATAAATCGTCTTAGCACCCTCTTTCTTTGTTATTAAGTGGGTAAATTAAAACAATAAGGGTATTTATCATGCTTTTAACAACTCTGGATTGAAATCGAGTTCCATTAGACTATCCTATGATGAGGTTAAGAAATATGTTAAGAGGACATATTATTTGAATTTTAAATTGTCATTTTAAACAGCATTGGAGTTTTTTTCCAAGATTTCAACTGGGTTAAGCAGTTGACTACCCTGATGGTAAGAGTCAACCATCATCTATTTATAGATAGCCAGTCTTACTACCAAAAAATAACACGTGTAAAATAAGTAATTTTAACTAATTCCGCGTACGCAGTGTAACTGTTGTATCAAATAGTCCTCCAAATGAAACTGAATGTGACAATACTAACTAACGTCCTATCACCCACCACCGCGACTAGAACACGAATAAAGTAGGAGCTCGGGAAACAATGTAAATTGTCATGACCTTCGCATGTGACAACCTCACCTAAAGTTCCCACCTCCCCCACCGCGACCAGACCACGAATATAGTAAGAGTTTGGGAAACAATATAAATTGTCACGTCCTTTGCATGTGTGCATGTGACAACCCTACCTAAAATTCTCAACACCCACTACCGCGACCAGATCACGAATAGAGTCCGATCTCGGAAAATAAAACCAATCTGTGACGAGGCGAAACGTACTTACGTCGAGTGCGATTTGGTTTTCTCTGTGATTTGGAGTTCTTAGACAAAGCTGGCGAAGGACGTGACAAAGTGCATAGCATGTTATTAGTGGGATGACAGTTTTAGTCAGTATTTAGTTAAACAGGCGTCTTATTTTTTTGTGCTAAGGCGATAGATAGCATTGGCGTGTTACTATCTTATGACCAAGATCTTAGCAATATGTGAAGGTCGTCTCTTACCATCACATAAGTTGGCTGTTCGTTATGTTATAGCATAAAAAATATACACAGTTTTGCATCATTAATAAAAAGGATATTCCCTAGTCCTGGACCTTCCATCTATCATACAAATACAATCTTTCAAAACCTGAAGCCTCATTGCGAATATAAAGCAAAACTTGGATAACATTAACAACTTTCCATTATGATAATGGAATTACTGTGTTTCCTATAAATATCGTAGGGCATGATACACCCACGATCCATTTATCATATGAACATATATTATTCAGGGGATAGACGGGACTGTGTTTGGGTAAAAATATCTTTGAAATGCCTGGACTACATTAAAAAGGTCCTTTTAAAAATGGAATACTGATTTGGAATGAGTTTATTCGGCGATTCAAAAGCAATTTTTTAATCACACTTGTTATTTCCACTCTGCATTTTTATTGTAATTTATTTTATTTATTAATTTTGTGACATTGGAAGGCAAACAAGCGGACTGATTTCCTGATGGTAAGAAATTCACACTGCCTGGAAACACCATGTGGTAGTTGTGCGTTGACAACCTGAGGCCGGGATGTTAAGCCTAGAGCAAAAGTAAGTTACTTTTGCTCGAGGCTATTCCGGCTATCATACTCTCCGAACCGGAACATTTCGAAGCACTGACGTTATGTCGGCAGAAATAGGTAAGGCGGCGGTATAAACTATACCAACTAGTTAACTGTCACAGTGTTAGTGACGATAAGCCTATGCTTGCCTTTTACTAGCTGCCTGGCAGGAAAGCAGATGGCTTATTCTGCAAAGGAGCCCGGAATAACATGGGGAAAATTTGTTTCATTGTCTTTCACATCTTCCATAAAAAAAGAAGAAGTCAGCTCTTCTTTTTCTGCTACTCATTGGACAACTTTTATTTGGGACAGGCAAACAATTAAACCTATTCCTGGTAACAAATGTTAAAGTTTTTTCTCAAAGTAATGAATACAATACATAAAAGGCGAGTATAGGATTACCGTCACTAACACCGTGACATCTATCTAAGTGGTCAAGTTTTGCAAAGACTTGCCCGGATTGGTACCACCGCCTCATAAATTCCTGCCGCCATAATGTCAGCAGTGGCCGTTGACGTATTCCGGTTCGGAAGATAAGGTAGGCGGTACATTTACTTTTGCTCAATGTCTAATATTCCGGCCTCAGGTCGGCAACGCACCATTACTACCTTTGGTGTCTCTAGGCGACGTGAATTTCTTACCATCAGGAAATCTGTCTACTTGTTTGCCTTCCAATACCAATAAAAAATACACTTTGCGTTGGAAACACCAACAAGATGCGAGTACGTTCCTCGTACGTTTCCTGGCTACCTACTCTATCAAACCGCAAAACAGTGGCGACAAATATCATTACGTCGGTTATTAACTAACGTTAGTACTAAAACGAAGAGAATTGTCATATAAAACAGTCGTAGTCTCGGTGTTAGTTGCGATAGTTGTGACGTTTATTGAAGTGAAACTTCTTTATCGGGCTTGGAAAAAACTTTGGTGTAACATTTTTTCGTTACGCGTCATATTTTTCCGTTACGCGCCATCTTTGTTCTTATCCCTACCACGCGTGATTCGAAGTATACTTTCTCCAGCGGAGTAGGGATTGGCAATAAACTTTATTTAACCGATTTCTGTAAAGTTGCATAAAGTAAATTATTTTTTGAAAAATAACGTCATAAAGAAGTTTCACTTCTTCACTTCTTACGACTGTGCGCTAGTACACGCACACATTTTTTTCTTCATATCAGAGCCTTTACCAAGAGTTGTTATAAATTACGTTCAGTAAGTTACATGTCGAAATCTATGACACTTTTGGTCTGAAAATCAGTTTCTCTTAGTGACCAATAGAGGCGCTGTCCTAAGTTTTCATACAAATATTTTACAGAGACGGTAGCGAGTATAATAAACTCGACAAGCCGTAAACTCATGGTAAGGGCTCTGTCATTAATACGGGTAGCATTCAAGAGTTAAAATTAAAAAAAAGTAGATTCTTACAGAATTTTTCGGTGGTACACACAGCACCACGACAGCTGCACATTCATAGTCATAGACTAGTGACCAGAACTCTCCTTGTGTGAGTACTAAGGGCCACTCCGTTACTATGTACTCCCTTGGTTTTGTGTAGCCCTAAAAAAGTTCTTCGTTTTATTACAAATTTTGACTTACAGTACTACTATTTATATCATGCGCTTCGGCTTTACACTTTTTACATTTTATTCTTTTATTTTTAATTTGCTGACCTAATCTAAATTTAAGCGAAATGATTAATTATGTTAAAACAACTTTATATAGATATCTTTTAAATACATTAGATTTTCGAAGCTTGACGAATATAGATGAAGCGCATAATTTAAATACTACTGTAAGATAAGAGATAGTAATAGGAGTTCCACACGTCCAGGGTCACCTTTGTGGAAGGCGTGATTGGGGCGTGATTACAGCCGTCTGGATGCTGCTTGATAGTAGATAGGTAACATGTATTTTTTTAAATTGCCATCAAACAAAACTGTAGCAAATTTATCACTTAAGACCACTTGCACGTTTTTGGGATAAATCACTAAGTAGTATAAAACAAAGTCGCTTCCTCTGTCCCTTTGTCTTGCTTAAATGCTTAAATCTTTAAAACTACGCAACGGATTTTGGTACAGTTATTCATAAAAGATAAAGTGATTGAAAAGGAAGGTTTAATATAGATATGTATATTAAATAACCGTGCGAAGCCGGGGCGGGCCGGTATTATATAATATTGTGATACATTTTTGGGATAAATATTTAATATGATAACGAGTCCGCTTCTAATTTGGGATAAATCACTTCATTTTATCATTTTACATTAAGTTAAGAAAAATTTAACCCTAGTTTAACTTATAACCCAAAACGTATAAGTGGTTCATAATAAATTTAACCCAACAGTCAGCAATCGGGGCTTACTGTTATTTAAATAGTATGTTAAAATTTGTCAATTATAAAGTAATTATCTTCATGCCCTTATATAGGCAGAGGTATAATCACCCACGATTAGCTGAAGGTACTTATAGTTCCAGCAGTAATGGCAAATCTATCGCCGATCCAACACTTACGGCCAATATTAGGTAATAACCTATCTACAAATAGAGACAGACTTACTACAGTTTTGTTGCTAAGCTATTTTTGATTATTATTGAAAAATAGCAATGGTTGTCTAGTAACTTACTTAAAATAGCACCATCTCTTATCTTATATAGATAAGTAGATATTTATTAACATGTGTAGCTTATTTCTAACTTTATCTAAAAAATAAATATATTTTGATGCACTCATTTCGTTAAGATTTATTTTAAAAATTGTTTAGGCATTAAGTTTCAATTGTGGTTGTGGCTCATAAATGATAATGTTGCGTTTATTTTTCATTGATATTTTATTTTGTTTGTTTTCTTTCTTTTAAAGTAGTTTTAAAGGTCAGGGAAAATAAATTTTTAATAATTTTCTTTTAATTTAAATCAGTATCTAAATTAATTAAGTGTGTATAGAAGTCAAAGTACGTTATAAGAATCTTTATTTTATTTGTTTAAAGTATCTTTACGCCCATATCCCAAAAGCGGTAGGCAGAGGCACAACCAGAGCACCTACGACTAGCCGAAGACAATAAGTTCCACAGTGATAGATGCCAAAATAGCCAACATTATCGACAACGTTATTTTTATTAGAAAATTTGAAGTGCATTACCAATTTGTGTATTTTAATACTTACATCGACAAAAACAGCATTAATATAATCCGTAAAGCTATTGCCTTGAAATGATATTAAATATGGCCGAGAGTTGTCCGCTGAAAATAAAAGAAAGTATTTAGTCATCGATGCACATTTTATTTCAAAAACAGATTTGTTTAAGAACCTTCTAGATCAATACATGAACATAATATGTACAGCATGATTGCATAAAATCGACTACGATTTCACCATGGCGTCATATAAGTACCAAAAATTCGAAGATTATCCTCATTATCCATGGGGATCCCATCATCAGATTGAGATTTGGTAACCATGGAACCACGACAAAAGCAAGCTCTAATAAAAAACACTTTTTAAAATCGGTTAAACATATACATACATGTTATAAAGTCGTGTTAGGTACACTATTTACAAATCAAGATTGGCAAAACAGATTAGGCTAAAAAGTTACAGAGATTTGGCCAGGAGACGGACATAGGATATTTTTTATCCCCATTTTCAAAAGCATTTAATTTTCCCATACGACTCATCACATGGATCAAAGTTCCCCAGAATAGCTTAGATATAAATAAAAAAAATAGAACCGAACATGAAAACCAACTCTAAAATATTTCATTTTAAAGGCTTAAAAGTTATTGGATGATTTATGGGATGATCTGGAAAACCCAAACCAAATATTTTTTTGGAATTGTTGGTTTATTTGATTTACGTATCACAAAACATGTTTACAAATGAATTGAGTCTGGCTTTCGTTATTTGAATAACATGAGTCCAATTTAGTAATTCAACAATTTCTGTTTTTGTTTTGTTTTCTAAAAAACGTATTTTCCAAAGTAATCGTAACGTAAAACAAAGTTATGTATGTTCATATTTCATAAAATATGACGTATTTTTAATGTGATAAGAGAACAAACAAACAACCGCTTTTTTTGATGATAATTCGTAGCATGGCTTATAAACACCATAGGTGTTACAGCTGTGTCGCTGTCCTGAGTCTGGGATGTTAGGTTAACGTGCGATTCCAGCGGCTATCCTATGGACTGGAGCAGGAATGTGTCAAACACTATCAGTATAGTAGGAACAGGTAAGGTGATGGATCTCCAGGCAAGTTGCACAGCACTCTACCACCAGTGGTCATATTGGTAATGACCCATATAATCTATGCTCGCCTTATGCGAACTCCCAGGCAGAGATGATGAACTTTGGACTAACCAGGGAAAATACGTTGATTTTTAGATTATGAATAGAGATGGAAATTGGCTGACGTGTTACAACAAGCCATTTAATCTATGCTCGCTAGTAACGAGCTTCCAGGTAATGGTCTGGTCAATGATATGGTCTATGCTACATAGGACTCAGACCTGGGAAAACAGGTTTATTTTTAGATTATGAGTATAGATAGAAATTGGCTTACGTGGTACAACAAGAACATCTCTGTTCTTCTCTCTGTTATCTGCTCTGTGGCCTCCAGCGCAATCTCCGATCGTGAACCGAGGCGTCTGCTTGCATATCTGCTGGTACTCCTTCTGGTATTCGTTTAACTTGGTCGCAGGGTCCCTTTGGGATTTCTGTTTCAGTCTTTGTGACAATTCCGATACGGGAAACCAGGATACTCCGCATACGATGTGCTCCTCCAGCGTGTCATATACAAATTTGTATTGTTCCTAAAAATAATATATTACTGCTATCAGAGCTATCATAACCATGACTATCGTCAACATTATTACCGTATTTGCTATCATAATTCAAACGAACCTATTTATTACCAGGCAGATTTTCCGATAATAAAAAATACTTTGAGCTCATAGAAACCACAGCTTATGACATACATATTAGATGGGCTAGCATCAACAATATTGTGGTAGAAATAATTAAATGAGAGTTTTAGGCGCCATCGAGAGAAAAGATGGTCGAAGTTTTATCGTAATTATTTAATTTCGTGTTTAAATTGAGTGAAATTAGTCAATTTTAGTGGCATTTTGTACGATTTTACTTAGTGAAAGTGCTCAAACGATATAATCATAAAGAAATTAGAGTGTCGTGTATTTTTCTTCGTTGTCGTCAAATCTCACTACATGAGCTTGAGTAATGAGGCCAACGCTTTACCCAAGACTCTGACATGACTTATTGACGACTTATGACTAATTATAATTAAAACCCGATTTTGGTAGAATTGATGCAAATTTCTACTTGACTAATGGCAAAATACTAAAGTGAATGCCAAAACCTAAAGAAAGAAATAATAAACAGGGTGGTATTATTAAGACGAGTAGCAAAGCTCTAGGCAAAAATAAATAATCAATAAGGCCTATTTTAGCTACTTTTATGTTAATCTGGTGTTACAATTACCTAATTACTTTCATATTAAAATTACCAACTATTTTCAAATAGACAGCTCCTATGATTGGTACCAAAAAACGAAAATCTATTTGCTGTTAACACACAGGTACAAGAAAGTACAAAATATATCTGCTGTTAACACCAGAAATCACGATATTCGTCTTATTTTACCACACAAGTACGAAAAAGTACGAAATCAATTTGAAAAAAAAGTACGAAATCTTTCTGATACTAATGTGTCAATTTAAATTTAATTTTAACTTTTGGATTTATTTCAGCATCTATTTTAGTATTTCTTAGTATCATCTGTATTAGAATCGTTGACCTCCATAGCATAAACATAAAATTTGCATACTTTGCGATAACATTCAATTTGTGTTATTTGTCAAGAGATACTTATTTATTTTATTCGATTTGTATATCAGAAAGCACGAAATCTGTAAACACGTAAATAACAGAAAATACGAATTCTGTTTGTTGCTAAAACATGATTACTACAAAGCATATATTTTAATTGTTAACGAATAAAACACACAAGTGCCAACACTAACTCTTCGTGCTATTAACACATAGGTACCACAAAGCACGAAATTCATCTACGGCAGTGGTGCCCAAACGGTCGTTCGGTCGACCGCAAAAGGTTCCACGGTCGATCTTAGAGGTTAAGTCAGTTAGTACCTACAGGATTTTATTTTCGAATTTCGAATATTTTTTATCTACAAATGTGTGTAAATAGAAAGAAACTATGTAAAACTGTTTTGCTTATGATTACAACATAAAAATAAATGATAATATAAATACGTGTTGTAATTACTAATAGATAATAAAAAAAAATACATAAAAATAAAGCTGTCGATCTTAAAGCCTTAACTTTTTCTCAAGTCGATCTTCGCAGCAAAAAGTATAGGCACCACTAATCTACGGTTAACACACAAGTACCAGAGCGCACTAAATCTCTCTGCTGTTAACACTTATGTAGCCGCAACTAAATGTGGCAAGTATTTTAATCGTTCCGTGCTCTGGAACTACGTTTTAATCCTAATCTCAAGTTCGTGCTAAACCGTTAATTTATTGAATTAGAATTTATTATATTATTAGAAGACAAACAAGTAAATAGATTTCCTGATAATAAGAATTGTACGTTGTTTACAGACACCAAAAGTGACATTGGTATGTTGCTAGCTTATGTCTAGGATGGTCTAGTACTACTATTTAAATTATGCGCTTCGGCTTGACACTTTTTACTCTTTTTACACTTTATACTTTTATTTTAAAACTGGCTGACCTAATCTAAATTTAAGCGAAATAAATAACTATGTGTAATAACAACTCTATATAGATATCTTCAAAATACATTCGGATTTCCGAAGCTTCACGAATATAGCCGAAGCGCATAATTTGAATAGTACTATAACTGTAAGGTCTTTGAACATTCAAAGTTATTAAACCATTAGTTACGAACACAGATAAATAATCCTTAAATTAAATAAGGTCAATAACCTCTAGCAAAGCCTATAAACTATTGATAAGAACAAGTTCGATCTCGTCCTCGCAAACAAAGACATCCGCATCAAATCGGTCCATCCGACCTAAAGTTTAAGAGTTTAAAAGACACTCAATTTATAATACCCCTGTTTTTGATGTTAAAAGAGCTGTTTAAACATAAAGTAGAATGCTACTAATATATAATAGCTACTAATATAATTAAAGCTTGTTTGTTTCGCTTTCACGTGAAAACGAATGAAATGATTTGAATTGACTTTATCATAGAAATGGATTACTCATTCGAAAAGGACATAGGCTATTTTTCATATCAATAATTAACAAATTGTCGCATCAACGCTAAGTAATTTTATTAGGCGAGCTAAAGCCACGGGAAACAGTTGATATTTCTACTTTATTGTTATTAAGAAAAGTTATTTTTTGTTATTAGTATGAGTCATCATGGAAAGCAATGCCAGGGCGTTAAGTAAAGTGGTGGTCTCCTTACTAAAGTTCATTCAGAAATATTTCGACACTAAGGAAATACACGATACAAATGGGAAGCTAAAGTAAAATCTTACCTCATTCTCTATAAGGCCTTTCCTAGATTGTCTTAACTTTTTTAAATATCCGAAAACATCAAAGCAGTCTTCTTCTTCAGCTAATTCTAAATTGGCATCAACAGCTAAATATACACCTGACCGTCCACCACCATCGCTGTAAGTAAGAAAAGATTATTACAAATGAATTAGTTAGTCGGGGTAGTAGTAATGTGCAAGCCTACCTTCCACGAACGAATCACTCAGTTTTTATTCGAGTAAAAAAAAGTAATATGATTTTTTTTTATGATATTGGGAGGCAAACAAGCAGACGGGTTTCCTGATAGTAAGAAATTCACGCCGCCTAGAGACACCAAAGGTGATAATGATGCGTTGCCAACCTGAGACCGGGATATTGGGCCTCGGGCAAAAGTAAGTTTACCAGCTACCTTATCCTCCGAACACATCAACGGCAAGCACTGGCGTTGTGGACAGGAATGGACAAGGTGGTGATGGCAAGGCTCGAAACTATACCACCTAGTCAGATGTCACGGTGCTAGTGATAGTAAACCTATGCTCGTCTTTTACGAACTGCCTGGTAGAAAGGCAGATGATCTATTCTGCAAAGGAGCCTGGACCAACACGGGTAACACATATCTCAGACACACTTTCTCGATTAATACATGTAGGTACACTTGACACTACATGTTACACTGATGATAAAAAGTATTTATAAACCACATACTTGCAATGGACGACCATTGGTCCTATGGCTGAGTTTGAGGCCAGTCTTCCACCAACCACCGCTCGCACTCGTCTCCTAAACTCCAACAGCGCGTTGCTGAATGGACATGTATGTGAATGCCACTGAGTGTAGTGGAACTGTAGTAAAAAACGTTCTTCTACTATAACCTGTATAAAAAAACAAACAATTAAACAATAGATTCACAGGTTTAACCAAATAAAATAACAATAGATAACATAATATAGGAAAGTTAATAATTTAAGCGCTGTAAAGGATAGTGCCCACTGTTGACGCAGCGGAGTGTCGGGTCGGGGCACGTTGTATCGCAAAGCACACTCGGGCGGGTCGGGCCGCATTGCACCGGCGGATTTTTGTTATATAGAACTGAAGAGTAGTGTAAAGAAGAAGAGAAGTAGACGGCCACACTCAAATTCAAAATCGTTGAGTATGGAATGTAGTGTGACTGGTGATTGTCGTACAAAATTTTATCGTTAAAATATAATTTAATCTCCCCTTTGGTGACTGTGAGTCGCATTAGGGACTGTGTTCGGGGTGCTGTCGGAAATCTGCCACAGAAAAATATGCCGCGGTACATCCCGGCATAGTGTGCGTTGCTCCGTACAAAATGTATAAAAGCAATCTATGCAGATTGTTGCGCTGCAATGCGCCTTTACTCGGCTCGTTCAAATGTGCACTATCCCTTAAACTTCAATCATAATTTAAGTGCAACATAGTGCAGTAAAACCGCAAATACCGAATTCAATTTCTATAAGTCGTACACGTACACAAAAATACGTATTTTTATCAATATCTCTGGGATCCTATCATCAGCTCCAAACTTGGTTTCAACTAACCACCCCTGGTTTCAATGGATTCAGAAATTACGGAGAAAACGACGGATTCGAACATATAGCCACCTCGTATTTACGACGTCAGTCAAAATGGTGTATTCATTCATTTATTGAGTTAATAAAGCATATTTTATTAAATTAATAACTTATTAAAACTTACATCTTTCTCGGTTTTGTATAACCGAAAGGTACGTATGTGAAAATTGGCGAGCTCCTCCTCTTGGACGATTACGACACTAATGTCTCCATAAGTTTCAGCCTTGTCTTTACTTGCTGGCCAGTATTGCACGCACATAACCTGAAAAAAAATAGACAACTGTAGCTGATTTCTACGCAACTGAAAAAAAAATTAAGCTCAGTAGAACTGCAAAAACCGACTGCAACTATTTAATTAGGTACCACGTCGCAAGTTCAAAATTCTTTTTTCCGTCACTAACACCGTGACATCCTACTAGGTGGTAGAGTTTTCGAGACTCGCTCGGATTGGTACCACCGCCTTTCCTATCCCTGTCACCATAACGTCCAATGCTTGCCGTTGACGTGTTTTGATTCGGAGAGTAAGGTAGCCGGTAAAATTACTTTTCCTCGAGGCCTTACACCCTGGCCTCTGGTTGGCAACGCACCATTATCACCTTTGGTGTCTGTAAGTGGCGTAAATTTCTTACCATCAGGAAATCCGTATGCTTGTTTGTCTTCCATTGTCATAAAAAAAATGTGAGTTCGACTCGCAATCGACAGCGAACAAGCAAATCTAGAGACAACCATCGATGAAGGCACCATACATGTAACTAGCTCGTCACTTATTGATCTTAAGGCTCGTAACTCATGGCCTGTGCCTTATGACCGGTATCTTATGGCCTGTTTCTTATGGTCGGTAACATATTATAACCGGTATCTTACGGCCGGTATCTTGTGGCCGGTACCTTACGGTCAGTATCTTATGACCGGTTTCATATATTTCAAAGGTCATGTCTGCTTTTACATCATTGTCAGAATTTATAACATTCTTGCAGAATTTTAAAAAATATAATAGTTCAGTTGAACGCCAACCTTGAAAAAGGGTATAATATATTCGGAAGGATAATACTGTGTCATTTGCACTAGGTTCCGTGAAGGTCTAATTTTATTTGACCCTCGTGCCCCGTGAATTAAGGTCAATTTACAGGGACAACAAATTGACATAAATTTTAAGAAGCTTTCGTACAAAATTAAAAATGTCGTTCAGTACAATCGGCTTTTTACTCTTCACTATTGTCTAGACAAACTATAAAAAATTACATAAAATTTTATTGAAATGTAATTTGGTTTAAGAGTTGATAAAAAAAATATACGAATATAAAAATGTATAAAATGTCTCTTCTGTTGTCTAGTAGTCCATTGTCGGCGTTAACTACGTGAAGTCCGATTTCCCAGCCGAGCACTTCCAATGAGTTTTTTAAGTTTCTGAAACAGTGCCTGGTTGGCGATAGGTTTACTTCATATCACATTGTGGGTCTAATAGGTAACCTTCGGCTAATCATGAGTGCCCTGGTTGTACCTCTGCCTACTTTTTCGGTGATACGAGCATCATCATCATCATGCTAAAATATATTAACTACTTTTTTACGTTCGAAGGTCATTTACGCCTTTTAACACCGTCAAAATAGTATCAGGAAAAGAAAGGAGGCCTATGTCCAGCAGTGGACGTCGTTCTGCTGATGATGACGATGAAGCGAAACAGGATATGAGTATTTTTACTTGAATACTTAATTACCTTTCCAAAAGTCTATTTCAGTATTGATCTATATGTCGTCAATATACAGAGCCTTTTACATCAACAATTAGCCGTTCACGCTTCACTATACATGCCATAAAGTAACAAGTTATATTTACATGTTGTATGAGAGCAATCAAAGTTATATAATTGTCCAGAGTGGGCGACACAGACGAAACTTTCGAAACGTTCCAGTCCCGCCCGTGACTCGGATGAAACGAATTATTTGTTTGTTATTTGATTCAGAAATGCTTTGGACGGAAAATATGAAACGAATTACATTATAACAATGTTTAACAAGTTTTAAACATGCATTTTTGTGAAGGTTTTGTTTCATAGAGTTTTTATATTATAAGACAATGAACAAGAACAGTAATCTTTTATTGGGAAGAAACAATCGTAACCTATAAGCTTCACAGATGTCACAGGTGGCTTATCTAGGGTTATTATAAGGCTTACTGTGCCGGGCCGTAGCCGCGGAGCGAGATGGTGAATGCCAACGCGACCCCATCTCGCTCCTAGCCAGGCAGCAAGAAGGTCATAGTGTGGTTTTTAGTCGGTTCGAGTCCGACATAACCCGCCGTTCTTCCCCGAGAGCGGTGGGTATCCGGGGGGATTTTCCACACTTAAAAAAAAGGCTTACTGTGCAAGTCTACATACTACTTGAGACCGGAACATGACTCTCTCAATATTATAGCAGGAATAGGTAAGGTTGGTCCAGTGGCTAGCGTACACGCCTACCTAACTCCCGACGGGTGCAGGCATTTGTGTGATGAACATTTAGATGTCTGCATTTCCGGGTCTGGGTGTTTATTAAATTTATTCTGGTATCTATTTGAGTATTTCTATGTATTAGAATCGTTGACTAACACCCATGACACGAGGATTTAATTTGCTTACTTTGGGGTTAGATTCAATTCGTGTAACTTGTCCAGGATATGTATTATTTATTTATTTTTTATCTTTACCAGGGAAAGATGTTAATCAGTGGTCTTGTTGGTAATGACAAATTTATTCTATGTTTTTGTTTCCTAGCTGTCAGATAGGAAGGCAGATAGCTTATTCTGCATGAGACACGCAGAGCAATACAGGAAATATATTTAAAGGTTAAAAGATATTCGGTAATGATATTGGGGTGATACGCGGTAAGGCAACCGTTCAGGGTGCTGATTATGTATTTCAGTTGCCAACTTAAAATGCAAAAGTGTATATCAAATGACGTCATTTGTGTTTGCTATCTCTATTGTATTTCTGTTGGTCACTGGAGATAGCAAATATAAAACACGTCATTTGACAGCTATTTGATGTAAGCTTTCAATTTTAAGTTGGAAACTGAGATACATAATCAGCCCCCTGGATGCGGAACGTAAATGAGTGCCTTACCGCTTTTTGAACGCGGCTTATTTGTAAGTAAATTTAATCTACAGAAAGTGTTGCCATGATATACGGGCTATAAAGAAGCTTTATTTGGTTCTATTAATTGCCAATTTATTATTCTTTCTTTTTTATTGGTTTTTTCAATTAGTGAGCTTTATTGCAATTTTCGCCTAAGGGGTGGTGCTTAAGCTGGCACTGGTTTTATTAATCATTTTGATTTTTTTACGTAAGAGGTTAGCTAACTAACCACAATCTATATACACCATAGATATAACAGGTGCGCCCTTAAGCCTATCGGCACGTCAACCGGCTACACTACCCTACGGGCCTAAACGTGACAGAGTTGTTATAGGGGTAGGAATAGGTAACGCGGTGGATCCCTAACCGGGCAAGTTCTGCACAGCACTTTATTACCAGTGGTCTTGTTAATGAAGACCAATATTTTAACCCGTGCTCGCATTTTACGAGCTGCCTGTGGACCCAAATCAATACAGAGAAACAATATAAGGTACTTGCGCCTAAGATTTTCAAGATTTTTTATTTTTTAAAGTTTGCAAAAGTTTAAATTATGTACTTCCTAGGGAATGTGGGCTATCTTACGCGCAAGTACCTTATACAATGTCATAAGATAGCGAACAAGTGAGGGGTTTTTCAGATATTTAGACAATAGATATTGCTGGTGCGTGAAGATCTTACAATACTATGCGATTTACGATTTATGATACGATTTACAATATTGCGATATTATGTTCAAGTGTACTGGCTACCCTATTTATATGAAAATGTTGAGTTCTAATGTGACAATGGTAGCAATAGCTAAAGCGGTGGTACTAAGTTAAGAGAGCTGCTTCACAGTATTCTGAAATCTTGTGATTATCATTACATAGTATAAAACAAAGTCCCTTCCTCTGTCCCTATGTCCCTTTGTATGCTTAAATCTTTCAAACTAAGCAACGGATTTTGATGCGGTTGTTTTCTAATAGATAAAGTGTTTAAAGAGGAAGGTTTATATGTATATTTTAAATCCGTACAAAGCCGGAGTGGGCCGCTAGTTTAGTATAATCTGTTGCGGTTTACCTAAATCGGTGATGGGTTAAATTTGGAAAATTTAGTTAAATTTAGATTTAAATTTAGAAAGGAATGCTCCGCTGGTTCGGTCATGTGGAAAGAATGACAGATGAAAGGTTGACAAAGCAGATATACAATGCGAATGTGGATGGATGTAGGTACCCGGGTAGACCAAGGCTGACATTTCACGATCAGACTACTCGAATATTATACAAGGGTGGTGTCAAAAGTCTCCGAAACCGGCGTGTTTGTATGATAAGGGTAATGTATGTGAAGGAAGCAAGACAGGTTTGTCAGGATCGTGAGGTCTGGCACTCGATACTCTCTGTCTACCCCGTAAGGGACTTGGCGTGAAGATATGTATGTGTATGTATGTAAATTTAGCGCAATGTGACTGTAACTTCAATTATTATAATACCAGTTCACGATTCGATGATTATAAAAAAAATGTATCTTCACGCCCATATCCCCGAAGAAGTAGGCAGAGGCACAACCAGGGTACCCACGATTATGTTTTCGAAATATAGCTAACGATTTCGAGATGGACACCCACAAGTTTTATCAACATCCCAAAAGCTTTTATGGGTGATAATCGTGAAGGTAAACATAAAAAAACACGAAAACTTGTGCGTTACTAAATATAGCTCAAAAACCATTTGTCTAGTCATAAAAATTATGGGGTCACTATGAAATCATGACTAACCTTTTCGAAGAATAACCACCTTTTTTTTTATTGACCGAGCTATCAAGTACCAATTATACAAAAATAATAGTCAAATTGATAACCTTCTTCTTTTTGGATTCTGTTAAAACTTAGTCATCATAATAATTTTTACCTTAATAAAGTCGAAGGTTTTGGTCAGCATGACGATGGCAGCAGCTCGCTCCTGCCATATCATCCGCCAAAACGACACCACCGTGTCCTCTGTTGGTCCTTGTGTCACGATATACGCGTTGGGTTTCAATATACTCTGTGAACAAGAAAAGATAATAAATATTAATGGAAAAATGACGAAAACTTTAGAAGAGAAATATATATTGTTAATAATCTTGTGCTTATTTAAAATATTGTGTTTGCATAAGTATTCTAAATAGCTTCCGCCCACGACTCGCGAAAAATTGAGATTTATTTTTTTCTACGTATTTTTCCAAGATAAAAAGTATCCAATTTTGTGCCCAAGATAATAAGGTATAATTATACCAAGTTTCATCGAAATCGAACCGTTAGTTTTCACGTGATGCTTGAAGAAACAGACAGACAGACAAACAGACAAATAATTTTTAATCACATATTTGGGTTTGGTATCAACCCAGTAACACCCCCTGCTATTTATTTTTTCAATATTTTCAACTAGCCGGCCTGCGCGAACTTCGTTCCGCCCGTTCAATTTGTATGGGTAAATTAAAATTTTGTTTTTCCAGTTTCCTCACAATCGAACAGGATAAAAAGTATCCTATGTCCTTCTCCCAGTTCTATACTACCTCCCCACATATTTCCAGCATAATCGGTTCAGCCATTCTTGAGTTATAAGTAGTGTAAATAACACCACTTTCTTTTATATAATATGTGGATTTACAGAATTTACCCTTCTACATATTTATTTTATGTATAGATAAATTATATGAAACCTTCTCCTTTTTCTCCAGTCGGTTAAAAACACGAGTGAAGTTACCGGTACCAAGTAGCAGTAAATATTATTAACTCATTTCACCCACAAAGCAGAGATTTCTGGAAGTTTCAGCTCCATTGTGCGTAATAGAGGTCTTTATATAAGGGTCCGTACTTTATTGGTCATTAGAACACAATGGGCCGGTGTAATGATGTCGCTGGGGTGACATTAGACCTGTCTTTACCTATTTGTACGGGAAGGGTATTGTGTTTCATTATTTCATATGTGTACCACATATATTTTTCCCTGTGTTGGTCCGGGCTCCTTTGCAGAATAGACCATCTGCCTTCCTGCCAGGCGGCTCGTAAAAGGCGAGCATAGGCTTGCCGTCACTAACACCGTGACATCTGACTAGGTGGTAGAGTTTTGCAGCGACTTGCCTTACCTATTCCCGCCGCCATAACGTCATGACGTATTTCGGTTTGGACTTACTTTTGCTCAAGGCCTAACATCCCGGCCTCTGGTTGGCAACGCACTATTACTACTTTTGGTGTCTCTAGGTGGCGTGAATTTTTTACCATCAGGAAATTCGTCTGCTTGCTTGTCTTACAATATCATAAAAAATATATATAATATATATATTTATATATCTAACCATCTAACCACCAGTCAAATTTTGAGAGACGGTTCGGAATCGATAACACTGCCGATCTATGAAACATATAAAAATTGAAAGATAAAACAATAATTTTTATCCGACGCAAAACACAAGTCGCCTTATTAATAAACACGGAGTAAAGTATTCTAAGGTTGAACCTGTTATTATAGTCATTTTCATGAAATTTAGTATATAGGGGGTTTCGGGGGCGATAAATCGATCTACCCCTAGGTATGATTCCTAAATCAAAAAATTTCTAAAAATGATTCCTAAATCATTTTTAGAATGTCATATTCGTGTTTCATTGTTGTTGTTAAGTAACGAAGTCCGTTGTTAAGTAACGAAGTCAATGATTGTTTGCTTTGAGGTTAGACTTTTTAAATTTTCGTACTAAAATATAATTTCCAAAAAACACAATTTATAAAAAAAAACAAAAAAAAAATACCGAGCAAAGCTCGGTCATCCTGTTCTGTTCCTGGTCATCGGTACTGTTTATTAATAAGAAGAAAGATACATTGTTATAACGTAAAAAAAACATAAAACTGGTTGACCGCAGTCTCATTCGCAGGCTGTTGACGTCATGACTCGTACTTTGTACGACATAGTGTGACAAAAAGTGACACAGTTTTGCGGACCGTTTTGAATGAATTTATAAAAGTAAATACCACAATTTGGCAAAAATATTTAAAATGCATTACTACAGTACAGTATATATACAAGTGCAGTATATATATATACAATACAGTATATATAAAAAAGTCTTAAGTAAGGTGCGTATAATCCGAAAATATTTATTCGCTTAAATTAAAAAGTAAGAATGTTTGCATGATGCCCATATCACTACTTTTGTTAACCACCATACAAACGTTATTCAGCTACTGTGGTATAAAACCTTATACTAGATCTATGAAAAAAAAATTTTTTTTTGTCAAAAGTTAGGAAAAAAGCACATGGCTCCTCTGATTGTAAGAGATAACCGTGGCCTAGAGAGTAGAGACACTATAGATGTTAAAGGTGCGTCCTGTGGTCAGGATGTTAGGCCTATTGTACAAGCGGCTAACCCAGGACTTTCCAGTCGCGACTCCCTGGGGCGTCATGGCCCTGTCCCAGGGGCGTCACGTGTCTATGCTACCGAGTCGATTGAGTTATCTAGGTCTAGGAACCAGTTACAAGACTTGTACTTATTATAACTGGTATTTTTTATGGTCCACACGGTGCGAAGTGTGTTAAGAGAAGTAATTAAAAATAGTGCTTGTACTATACAAATGGAAAGTATTTGATCTGGGGGAGCCCCACTCCTCTGACAATGAGTGGGTTAAGGGGCGTCGTTAAAAAATAGCACGACAGTTCAGTCACAGTAGAGATAAGTTTGGGAAGCGCTGAGCTAACCTACCCTGCCAACAAATAAAAATATCTATTGTTAAGAAAAACTCACTATATCATGGCCTTATTCGAAAACCACTAAACAATATTAACAAGATTAATATTATCTTCCTCAAGTAACACAATACGAGCCAAGACTTGAGATAAACAAGCAAAAGTTAGTCACTCCGAACAACGGCACAAAAGGGAAGTAACTTCAAAATCAATTGTGATTTCGTTTGCTTTGTTTGGTCTGTGTCTAGAAACAGGTGATAATTTTAAACAAAATTTATTTTTATACATTACTAGCGTCCCGTGAGTATTAAATATACAAATAAACTTTCCTCTTCAATCACTTTATCTATTAAAAAAAACCGCATCAAAATACGTTGCGTAGTTTTAAAGATCTAAGCATACAAAGGGACATGGGGACAGAGGCAGCGACTTCGTTTTTTACCATGTAGTGATAATGGGAAATTCAAATTTATTCTTGTAAAATAACATGTCCTGACTGACTGATTCATCATCGCCGAGCAAAAACTGTTATAGTGACAGCCATGAAAATTGGTGAATATTATATTTCTGAGTGGATACCAATGTCCAATAGGGTATAAAATATGGATTGAAAATTTGTATGGAAGACCGGCTACTTAATAAAAATGGAACATTTCTGGAAATTCTACTAATATACTAAGGGGGTAATATAGGGGTTGAAAGTTTTGTAGGAGAGACCGTCATTTTATAAGTTATAAACAAGAATCTTTTTTTGGGCTACTTAATAAAAATGAATACGTATTTAAGCGTTTCTGAAAATTCTACCCCTAAGGAGGTAATATAGAGGTTCAAAGTTTAAGTGAGAGTCCTTATTAATAGCCTATAATCAGTAAATATATTAATTGCCACTCGATCAAATCCGCGGGTAAATAAGTCTGTATACTTATATAAAATTTTGCATTGCATTGCATCACGATTGAACGGTTTTTTTATATGATAATACAGTGAACTAGCTCACGGCTCTTCTGATGGTAAGAAATATCGTGGCCTTAAACACCATAGATGTTATAGGTGCGTCACAGTCCTGTGGCAGGGATGTTAGGACTATTGGGTAAGTCTACCGGCAAATAGATAATCTTCTATGTTATGTATATATGTTTATACTAGCTGTTTTCACTTTTATCTGTTTATAATCTCACGAGAGAAATTATAAAGTAGATGTGTTCTTAATCTTATGATGACATGTACATATTGCAAATATGTTATATTTATGTACTTACATCTATATAAGAGGCATTTATGTAATCCGAGTCTGGTTCTCGGTCCATTGTTTGTAGCACCACTCTGTTGTAGTCGTCTGCAAGAAAATCAAAAGTTTTTTTAGATCGAAGTAGGGTTGTACAGTGTAGCAAATGTAAATTGCCGACATAGTAACATCCGCCACTCAACCATAACTTAAAATATGTTCATTAAGGATAATGTCATACTGTATTTATTAAGTAATTTCTTATACAGTACTAGATTACCCAGCAAACTTCGTATCGCTTGACATTAATGCTTCGACAGTAGCGCAGTCTGTCGGATCCAATGTGAAACATTCCAAAATCAACACCCACTTATTATTTAAAAAATAGTTCAAAAACTTTTTCCAGGAGACCAAATTGTGAATCTAAACTATTCTCGAATTCCCTTGAACACACTCAAAAAGTTTCATCAACATCGGTCCAGTCGTCTTGAAAGAGTTCAGTGATAAACACATGAACATAAGAATTATATATATACAGTATTTGTGTACAAAAATAAATAAATAAATAATAACGGCTTCTAATGGTACGAATTTTATTAAAACAGTTGGTAGTTGCGGAGCCTATTCATTGCAAACAAACAAACAATCAAATATTTCATCTTTATTTTATCAGGATATATCATCTATATTACGAACGACAGCAGCACCACCTAAATGGTCCATTTGCGTTTCAAATAATTAAGGAAATATTCATATAAAATTTCAACGAATTCGGTTCAGCCGTTTATAAGTTATGTAAAAAATACACAGGAGGGTAATTCTTAGTCAATACCCGTTGTTATTTTACCGTTTTCTCGTAGGAATGAAGTTTTTTCCCGTAGTAAAAATACGTAGAGTCAGTTTCTAATGGCAAAAGAATTTTTTTAATCGGTCCAGTAGTTTCGGAGCCTATTATATACGGACAAACAATCAAATCTTTCCTCTTAATAACATTAGTTCAGGTTAAGATATCTATTTGCGTTTTTGTTTGCAAATCTATATACTTGAAAGCAAGTCGTGTTAAATACACTATTTAGAACTCTAGAGCCAGTGGCGTAGCCTTTTTTTATATAAGTGGAGGCAAACGAGCAAGTGGGTCACCTGATGGAAAGTGATGACCGCGGCCCACGGGCATCCGCAACACCAGGAGTATCACAAATGCGTTGCCGACCTTTAAGGAATGAGTAGGTACGCTTTTTTCTTGAAGGTCCCCAAGTCATAATAATTGTTTGGGAATATCGCCCTCGGTAACTGATTCCACAAAGATGTTGTGCGAGGTAAGAAATGTCTTCGGAATCGCACAGTTGTAGATCGCCACGTATTAAGATGGTGGACATGATACTTTAAACTCTGTCGCGAAGTTCGAAGGTGGAAATCAGCGGCTGGAATTAAGCCAAACAACTCCTCAGAACACTCCCCATGATAGATGCGGTAGAAAACATTGACGGACCCAACATCTCTACGCAGCGCCAAGGGGTCAAGCCGATTGGTAATTGCCCGGTCATTGACAATTCGAATTGCTCTACGTTGAATGCGGTCAAACGGAAGGAGCTGGTACTGTGGAGCCCCTGCCCAGAGTTGAGAACAGTACTCCATATGAGGCCGAATTTGCGCTTTATACAGTTGTAAGCGATGGGTCGGCTTGAAATACTGAGCACACCAAGTTTTTTTTGCTGCCTGCCTGCGACCTGGACTAATAAACACGTCGACAAAGTCGCATCGGCGAGCCCCCTTTTCGTTCATTCCCAAAAGCTACCCAAAAACTTTATGTTATACTTATATTATTACACTATGGTCTTACCAAACATGATTTAATTTGGTTCGATTAAATTTAATTTTTCAGGCTTTTATTTAATTTAAAATAAAACAAAGATTTTAAATCAGGTAGTGCGAGGCACCCTTTAGGTGAGAAGGGGCCTTCGCCCATGGCCTCGCCCAGCTACGCACTGCCTAGGGCTAATCTTATTTGACTGAAAATAGAACTAGACTTAGAACCAGGAGACTAAAGACGATTATTTTTTCCACTAGGTTGTGAGAAAACAAGGGACAACATTTAAACTTTTCCCATACAGACTGAACAGATGAAGTTTACTGGAATAGGTAGTTTTATATAAATCCAAACATTACTTACAAGGTATAACTTTTTGGTTTTGGTTTTTTGAGAGGTTGGTTTTCTTTGTAGCGTGTCGACAGGCATGGGTTTCAACTTTGATTGCAGTCTGAAACAAATAAAAAACAAACATTAAATAAAGGTTAAAGTATAAAATTAAAAAGATCTAAGTTTTTTTAAAAAAAGTATCTTCATGCCCATATCCCCGAGCAACTTTTTTTAATTATAAAATGAGAAATACCACATTTCCTTTTAGTTGCCCGACCCGGGATTCGAACCCAGGAACTCATGAAGTCAAGTCCAACCCTTGAACCGCTAGACCACAGCTTAATAAATTCGCCTGGTTGGCGATAGGTTTATCGCCTATCACTTTGAGGGACTTAGCATATTCTAGTTATCGTGGAAGCCCTGGTAATATCTTTGCCTAATCACTCATGGCAATGAGTTAAAAAACACTTTGTTTTTACTAATTTGATTGAAGAATTCACTTCTACACTGTAACATTCTATTGTAACGACAGCTTTGTTGGTCGAGGGGTTGAAGCAAATGCCTAGCACCACTGACTACCGACTTAAGTTTGATTCCCCACAGGGGCAGAGTATGATGAACATTTAGATATCTGCATTTCCTTGTCTGAGAGTGTAATTCATTATTTCTGTATTTCTATTAAAAGTTAATTGTCCCACAGGAACATTTTTGTCAACCAAATTCATGAAAATCGGTTGAGCAGTTTTTGCGTAAAGGAGTAACAAACAAAGATACAAGCTTTCACAGACATACAGACAAATTATTTTTTCGCATTAATAATATAAGTAGGAATAAAACGATTTCGCATTTATAATATAAGTAGGATTTAAAAATATTTTAATTTTAGTTTACAATGTTTATCTAAAAAAATTTCATATACTACTTATATGTATTTAAAACAAGTGTCAAGCAACATCGATATAATCCGTTAATCACCCAGTTGAATAATTAACTAGTACCAAGGTTGATATTAATCAATCATGTGGTATGATAATTCAACTATAAAATCTTTTGAACTTTTGATGTATCTTTTGACACCAATAACACAAGCTTATAATGTGTTTACTTTTTTTTATAACGCTGGAAGGGAAAGAAGCAGACGGGTTTCTTGATGGTAAGAAATTCCCGCCGCCTAAAGATACCAAAGGTGGTAATGGTGCTTTGCCAACCAGAGGCCGGGATGTTAGGCCTTGGACAAAAGTAAGTAAACCGGCTACCTTACCCTCCGAACCGAAAGAATAGGTAAGGAAGTGGTACCAATCCGGGTTAGTCGCTGCGAAACTCGGAACCTAGTCAGATGTCACGGTGTTACTGACGGCAAGCCTATGCTCGCCTTTTACGAGATGCCTGGCACAGGAAGGCAGATGGTCTATTTTGCGAAGGAGCCGGGACCAACACGGGGAAAAATATATATGGTACACATATGAAATAATGAAACACAATACCCTTCCATCAATACTCACCAGACCATCTGCCTTGATGGTCTATTCTACAAAAAAGCTCGGACCAACACGGGCATAACTCGTTGTACAAAAAAAAATAATAATAATATTAAGTTGAGATTTGAACCTACATTTCCTTGCAATAGGATTGAAAATTTAAACGGCCAGCTTCCAAGTTTCCAAGAATCAATTAGCTTTACATTAAACGCTCAAATGTTCCCGACATTATCGATCAGTTATATCAAAATAGGTTTGACCTTTAAAAGACGTCATTTTAAATCTGTCTGAAGTGTCAAGTAGGGCTTCTGATCTTGTTCATTTTCAGCACGATGTATAATTTTATAAACACGAAAGTTTTTTTTGTCCTTTTTTACACCGACCGAGCGACGGTAACGTATATATTTGATCTGTGTGCATAAAACAGACAGACTCACACATACACACTCTTTCTCACAAACACACCCACACACACACACATATGCAACAGATACGTCAATATATTTGACATTTTTCATTGTCGGCGCTTGGTAAAACTTCCAAATATTCATATTTTTAAACAATGAAACACTTGTACTGTTTTATGTAACACTTATAATTTATTACTTTGTAAATAGCCTACCGGTTTCGCTTACACAGCATCATCAGGGTCCTGTTTAACAATATTAAAAGTATGTGATACGTCAATCTCATAACATCCTTCTCTCCATCAGAAAGTCAGAACATGTTAATTACGTGAAAGTTTCTGTGTACTTTTTTTACATAACGACCGAGCGAAGTTAAAATATATTTTACCTCTACAATAGACAGTCACATACGTCGGCGTACACACACACATGCCCAAATACGTTAATTTTATAATATCCTTTTTTCCATTGAGTGTTAATTGCGTAAAAGTTTCTTGATCCTATTTTTCATAACGTCCGAGCGACGTTAACATATATATTTTTACCTGTATGATAGAT
>NJDD01000406.1:263693-322358 GCA_002245505.1 Calephelis nemesis
TCGTATTTTGTCCACATGTTTTAAGGATGTGGGTCACACTGCTTTTAAATCACGATGGCTTTGACATTACAGCCTGATGTAGGGTTTTAAGAGAGCATGACTAGCATGAGCGTCAATAGCATGAATTTTCATGACAAAGTGAATCCAAGCCTATATATGATAGCTTTGTTGGCCCCGGCCATTTTTACAAGGTTACTGTACAAACTTAGCCCAACCGATCAACCGCGATGTTCGGGTTCGATTCCCGACAAGGCAAACATTTTTATAATAAATACAGATGTTTGTATTTTCAGGTTTTGGTGTCTATTAAAATGTTACAGGAATTTGTTCAAGAATATGTATATATTAGTATCGTTGACTAACAATGTGTATTCACTAATGAAAAGCTTGTAATATGGGTGCTTGTTAACTATATTAATGCATAGAAATACTGTATAACTATAATCAATTTAATAAACACTCGAATCTAGAACAGACATTTAGATATTGGTCTAAGGTTGTCTGACAGAGATCGCTCTGAAGCGATAAAACCGCATTGTTCACCTAAGTTAAATATTATAAGAGAGTGCGTATTATTTTAAATTTAGTTGCATAATAAAGTGTACTCATTCATTCATATTAATCGTACAATTGTCTGTCCCCATTGCAACGACTAGTCAGATGAAAATGGTAGGGTAAATACTTCCAACAATACCCATATGAAATGTAGCTAAACACCATATCGATCATGTTAGCTTAGTTACAAAAAAACCGCTCCAAAATTGGTCTATCCAATCAAATATTATAATGCTACACACACAAATACATGAACCTTAGAACACACCTCTTTTTCCGTTGGTTGTTAAAAAGAAAATATGTGCAAATAAGGAAATTATATCTTTTAATTGATTTTGTTAACACGTTCCGATTAGATACTTTCAATTTTAAGTTAGGTCCACATGAATCCAAGAATAAAATAAATAAATATCTCTGGACAAGTCACACAAATTGAATCTAACCCCAAAGTAAGCAAATTATATGCTTGTGTTATGGGTGTTCGTCAACGATACTATTACAAAGAAATACTTAAATAAATACCAGAATATTAATAATTATTAATAAACACCCAGACCCGAAAATGCAGACATCTAAATGTTCATCACACAAATGCTTGCCCCCGTGGGGAATCGAACCCGAGCCTCGCGATTCGTCGATGCAGTTAGGCGAGTACGCTAGCCACTCGACCAATGAGGCGGTCAAATAAGACATCAAAAGTTGTTAATGAAGTTTTGTGTGACACACGAACAAATAGACTTAATGAAGAATGCTTTAAGTTCCAAAACCCACACAGTTACATTATTTTTATATCGGAAAAACTTTAAGTACAGACTTATATATCGGTGGATATTTTCCCCAAATGTGCCATATCTTAGTTTCACCAAAACAGTGAAGTTGTATTTTTGTTTATGAGTGCCGTTAAAAACAAAAAAACAACATTCTTTGTCCATATTATTATACCGGATATTAGAAGAGAACAATAGTTTTCCCTTTATTTCGTTTCACTACCAAGTCATCTAGATATCGTCAAAAAAAAACATGTATTATTAGATTATAACTCAAATAGGTATAACTATTTAGTCGTATCTTAACCAACTTCGTATGAATCGTGACTGAGCTTACGAGAAAAATTCAATCACTTTTTTTTCACAATTGGCGTATATTCGGCCATATTGGCTTGGGACCTACGACCGGGTAAAGAACATGCAAAATAAAGACAAAAGAATAAATATTGCAAACCTCCTTTTGGAATAAAAAGTACTCCCATATTCCCGAAGAGGTAGGCAGAGGCACAACCAGGTCACCCACGACTAGCCGAAGACACTAAGTCCCATAATGTGATAGGTGGCAAGCCTATCGCCAACCGGGCACATTTCCAATCTCGACCAACATTTTTTTTATTAGAAAATTGAAAAAATCAAATTTTCTTTTTGTTGGCCGACCTGGGACTCGAACCCGAGACCTCATGCAGTCAAGTCCAACACCCGGACCGGTAGACCACAGAGATCCTTTTGGAGATGGTTAATTAGACGGTAGAAAAAGAAGACTCTTTGTTCTGTTTAATTTGCGTTAATCATATTATTTGTTTTGTGCAAATGAACAATAAGTTACGCTAGCTAATGAATATTCTGAATTGTCGCTTGTACGTTTCTAATTTAAAACATTTTTGAAACGGTAAATATCACCTTATTACTTATAGACAATTAAATAACGTAAAGTTATTCTTACCGATTACGGTTTGTTGGTTTATCGTAATCAGTCAAAGAAGACGTTTTTTTAGCATAGATGACGCATGAAATAAGTTCATTATCAAAGGCAAAATTTTATGTGTTTGTATTTAAACAAAGACAAATAAGAAGCTCTTTGAGTGGTCGTTTGCTTCAATAAAAATGTGAAGATCGTTCGCTGAGCTAACAAGCCAATGGCCTGCGTTTGTTGACCGTCCAAGCTGCGTTTAGTACGCTTCGTGTTTCGCACGGTTTAACATGCTGTTTTTCGCTGCATCATATTTTTTACACTTGAACAAATATAAAGTATCTTCACGCCCATATCCCCGAAGAGGTAGGCAGAGTCACAACCAGGGCACCCACGACTAGACGAAGACACTAAGTCCCACAATGAGATATGTGGCAAGCCTATCGCCAACCGGGCACATTTCCAATCCCGAGGAACATTTTTATTATTAGAAAATTGGGAAAACCCAATTTTCTTTTCGTTGCCCGACCCGGGATTTGAATCCGGGACCTCATGCAGTCAAGTCCAACAACTGAACCACTAGACCACAGAGTCGAATTAAAAAAGGCAGCATAATATATGAGCATGTGTTTCGCGAGGATGCGTGAAGAGAATAATTATTAATTGAACTGAGTCATTTTATCTCTATGTTACTAAACTTGAATCTCTCCTGTAAAAATAAGTAGGCCCAAATGGATAAAAAACGTCGGCTACAAGATGTCGAGGATATGACGATTCCGACTGAAGTGAATAGGCAAGTGTGTTAAATACGACATTCGGAAACGAGATCAAATATACGTAACGAAAATATTATGAATCTAATACAGAGATTTCGGAGACGCTCAAGTTTATTATTTTCTCGAAAGTAGTATTTATATAGCTAGCATCAGCATAATTTAGAATTGAAAGTAGTTAAGCATCGACAAGTATTAACTTGAACATAAACGACTTGATAGATCTTAGGAAAAAAATGTGATTTCTTTCCTATCCATACTTTTTAAATTTAAAATGCGAAAGTGTGTTTGTGTATTCGTTTGTGTTCACTCTTCCATCGCATTGGTGTAAAAGTGATACCTATATATTTTACGTTAGCGACAGCTAAGAGATCGGATAGTGATTAAGTTCTACTTTTTGTCACGATACCTAAACGGGTTTTCGCGGGAGAGCACATCTTAGTTACCCATTACGAAACCTCTAGAAAAGTTATCATATTAATTAGTCTTAAGACTAATGTTAGAAGCTTAGAGACATATTCAGAACACTCCCCATCCGTATGGCTTGGACGTCGAGTTTTATTAGTTTACTTAGCTTGGCTTAGAAGATTAAGCATCTGTCGCGTTTCCGCAAAACTAATGCGCCCTTTGGAAGGATTACAAATAGATCCTTTTCAAAAAAACTGCTTGGTTAAAACAATTTCGGGGAATATCTTTTAAAACATGATAATTTAAATTAATTGTTCACATTCTTAAGTATTTCATTACATTGATTAAAAAAAGGTGTGTGTGCGATTCACACACGATAGAATTGAAACTTCAGTAAATCGACAAAAGAATGAGATGAATATATAATTATTAATTGTGTCTCTTACCTATCGCTTTTCCGTTGCACCCGTTTTGAAATTACAACGATTCTAAAGAAGTTTCACTTCAATAATGTATATTTTCAATTATATATTAAAACTAACGTTGCCCGGGATTGAGTGTGTGCAAGGTTGGTGATAGGCTTGCCACCTATTATATTGTGGGACTGAGTTTCTTCGACTAGTCGTGAGTGTACCTCTGCCGACCTCTTTAGGGAAATGGGCGTGAATATTCTAATACAATTTGAACGGGTAGATCGAATTTATGAAATCTATAATATAAGTCGCGCTTGTAGGTATAAAAAATTAAATAGCTCATCTGTTAAAGCGTCTTATTTGTGATAAGAGAATTATCTTACGATGTACTTTCAAGAACTTATTATCATATTGTAAACATGAAAAAGAAATTATAAATATTCCAGCAAGATTCCAAAGAATAAGCAAAGGGTTTACACAAACAAGAATTCCTGCAAATATGGCGCTTAAAGCTTTTGATCTTTCCCGCATAAAGTGCGGTCTTTGTACCTTATTAAACTGATGTAATACTAGAAATAATAAGCTGATATCTTAATATCTAAATAATTCTTTTGTAAGTGCATTTGTCACCTCACTCCTAAACGGATGGACCGATTTGTTTGATATTTTGTAACTGTATTTCTCGGGTTGATAGATGGTTTGAAGTCTAGAAAAGGCTGCATGAAATCCACCGGGTTAGCTAGATAACAAAAAAGTATGTTCACGCCCATATACAGAAAAAGTAGGCAGAGGACTAGACTAGACCCTCGACTAGCCGAAGCCTATTGCAACCGGCTCGTATTCAGTTCCGTATTTTTTATTCTATATATTTTCATATTTTAGAATTTGTATTTGGAAATGTACATTTGTATTTGGAAATGTGGACCGAACCCGGGACCTTCATCGTTCGATGCGTTGCGATGTCAGACCTGTAGGGCTACTCTCGAATATCGATTTCATGCAAATTGGAAATTTGAATCGGATTTGTCATTTTAGGTGCTCTGAAACACAGTAATAACGGATGATTAACGTTTAGTTAAAACAAAATTCAATGAATCGTATAAAATCATCTATTGTTTATTATTAATTAAACTTTAATAATTCGCTAGTATTGTGTTCAAGAGTAATAAAGTGACAGATCCGATTCCAATTTCCAATATTGCATTAATCGAGATTCAAGAGTAATCCTACATGGGGTGTGTGGTCTGTGCCTACAGGCAGGTCGTCGGACGTCGGAACGCTAGACCGCTAGACTACAGAGATGACTTATAAAACTGATTATTTTTATTTCGATTACTTTTAAGGGTATATAGATACTGAAACAATTGAGTCAAAGGAGAACTAGTTAATTAAATAAACTACAAAGACCGTAGTCTGTATTATGTACAAGATCAAAAAGCTTCATGTTTTGCTCATAAGGAACTTCATCTTCACAACTTATTCATTACATTCTTGCTTCACGAAGATATAATTTCTTAACCAACTTTATTATCTCTGTCCTGAAAGCTTCCTAGAGCTTTGTTGTTTAGATTCAATAAATTATTAAGCATACATTGTTTCTAACGTGAAAGACGATTTTTCTAGACTTCATTGTTAATTAATAATTTTCTTGTATAAGTATCGTATGTTTATGTGTTAGATATAATTTTCAATTTGTTTTATGTAATTTTGAGTATTTATAAGGTTCGACTTTATGTGACCGACTTACCTATTCCTGCCGTTATAACAACAGCGCTTGCCGGTGACGTGTTCCGGTTTGGAGTAAAAGGTATCCGGTAAACTTACTTTTGCTGGAGGCTTAACCGAGATGTTAACCTAAAGTTGGCAACGCACATTTACCATCTTTGGTATCTCTAGGTGGCGTGAGTTTCTTACCATCGGGAAAGACCGTCTGCTTGTTTGCCTTATTTATTTATTTTAATCTTTATTGTACACCATATTTCCATATGTTATACAAAAGGCGAGCTTAATGCGCTAACATTCTCTACCAGCCAACCTTTGGACCAACAGAAAAACAACAATGCAGGTGCTTGAAACAAATGATGACAACTATAATACAACCACAGTGCGTAAATCTACTAATATAATGTGCGTAATCTACTTATGTGTACACTTATGTGCCTGTTAGAAGTAATTTACGAGTGTGTTTCTTAAATGAGAACTTTGATTGGGATTGTCTTATGTGAGGAGGAAGTTCATTCCAGAGACGGGAGGCTTGTATACTAAATGAATTAGAAAGAAAAATTCCTATATCATAAAAAAATTTTGTTTTTTTATGTTTGCTAGGCGATTATTCGGCTAATAATCAACTGATTTTGGTAGTTCTTTTTAGAAAAATAGGTCATAATTTCATGGTGAAATGTTAGTTTTATCATAATTCGATGAGTAGTTTTTGAGAAATACGTAATATTGCACAAATTTTTCACTTACATCGTTATTAGTGAGGTCGTCAAGATAAATGTAAAATGTGTGCATTATTAAGTGTAACTCAAAAACTACTAGCAGGATGTTAAAAAAATTACGTGGGACCACTTTGGAACCATTTGCTATCTTTTGGAAAAAAACATTATTACGTTTACTATTATCCAATATTGACATGGTTTATGTTTTCAACGCTTATAAATTCAATATAAAATCGTATTGAAAGTATATAAAAAGATTCTCAAATACGGTGGCTTCACAACTATGCCATCAGCGTTCAGGAAGTAAGGTAAGAAACAAAAAATATGTTCCGTGGCCAAAACCGTAAATTTCAAAATAATCATTAATGTTATTATTTTAATGGATGTAGGCGGTAGTGTTTTTTTAAATATTCTGTAAATAAGACCATGCGGTGATTGCTTAGTTAGTCGAGTGTTTTGCACAAAAAGCTCTTGCCTATGTTACGACCTTCAATATGAATTTGCCCCGTGTTGGTCCGGGCTCCTTTGTAGAATAGACCATCTACCTTCCTGTGCCAGGCAGCTCGTAAAAGGCGAGCAAAGGCTCACCGTCACTAACACCGTGAATTCTGACTAGGTGGTAGAGTTTAGCAGCGACTCGCCCGGATTGGTACCACCGCCTTACCTATTCACGCCGCCATAACGTTATGACGTGTTCCGGTCGAAGGGTAAGGTAGCCGGTAAACTTACTTTTGCTCGAGGCCTAAAATCCCGGCCCCAGGTTGGCAACGCACAATTACCACCTTTGGTGTCTCTAGGTGGCGTGAATTTCTTATCATCAGGAAATCCGTCTGCTTGTTTGCCTTCCAATATCATAAAAAAAATGAATATGTATAACATTTTATATATGTACCTACTGACAAAAATCAATATATTTGTATTTTTAAGTAGGTACATATTTTTGTATAAGATAACGAACAAGCGGTCTGGTCTTAAAGTATTAGAATTTTTTTTATGTAAGATAGCACAAACAAGAAGTCTTCTTTCCTGATGATAATATTATAAGACAACTGTTGCCCATAGACACCACAGATGTTTACGGTACTACCCTATTCTCCAGCACAGAACATGACAATGGTGAGCGCTGACTAATAGTATTTCTAACTTGTTTGTGTTTGGTAATAATGAGTACCATAATAACGTCGAATAGATGCCACTCCGGGGAAGATATCTGCTAACAATTAAATAATCCTAGTCCCTAAAAGTAATATTTATTTAATTTTGTAAAATGAAATATCGTTACCTATTTCATTATAAAATGAGAAGCAAAAGACATAAATAAGTAAAATATTAAAAATGTTATTCACTCTCAGCGAAAACATCTTTGAGGGCTTTCCCTGAACTTTTGAATTTGTTTGACATTTATTTTTTCATGGAGAAATTATGGGCTCTTTCATTCCTTCGTCAAAAGATTTGTAAATTTTATTTCATTTTCATTGACAGGATTGTATGCAAAGTTTTTATAACATTGATGAAAAGAAAAAAGGGCCAATGCGAGTCGGACTAGTCCATGAAAGGGTCTTTAGTAACATGAACAGATTAGGGATATACAATAAAAGTAGCATGGAGTACTTGACTAGATATCCTGTAATACATACTGTGAATGAATGAATGAGTGAACTATTTATTAATAATTCACAATGAATCTTGCAGCAAAGTAGAGTATTCATTTTTAGTTTCCATCCATATTAAATTCGAAGTTCTAGCTTAAAATTGCTTAGAATTAGTAGTTCTTTGTGAAACGATTCGAACCATACAGTATCTACGAAGTAATTAAAATTGAAAAAAAAAACAATTTTTAGTATTTTTCCGATGCAAAATACAAGATTCATGGTTGTAACGTAAACAAATCATACAACTGTTTCCCATCGACCGCAGTAGCATTCCCAGGCTGGTGACGTCATGACTCGTATCTACTGGGTACGACGTAGCGTGACAACAAGTAAAGCATATTTGCGGACTATTTTGAATAAACATTTATGAAAGTAAATATTACAATTTGGCAATATTATTTAAAATGCATAACCATTTGAGCTTTAAACCCCTTAATATTAAAATTTGGCTAGTCTTTTCAAAGTGTCTGTATTTCTGTTTGTCTGTTTGTTGCCTTTGGTCTCATCAGGGAAATTGACAAAATTACTCAATTTTGTGTATTTAGATGATGTAATTGTTGAAATTAAAGCAGGTTGTGGCAATTATTTTTTATGATATTGGAAGGCAAACAAGCAGACGGATTCCCTGATGGTAAGAAATTCACGACGCCTAGAGACACCAAATGTAGTAATGGTGCGTTGCCAACATGACGCCCTGATGTTAGGCCTCGAGCAAAATTAAGTTTACTGGCTACCTTATTATGCAAACCGGAACACGTCAACGGCAAGCATTGACGTTATGGCGGCAGGAATAGATAAGGCGGTGGTACCAACCCATGCGAGTTACGGCGAAACTCTACCACCTAGTAATATTTTAATATTGTAACATTTTGTGTAAAATGTAATATAAGTCGTCTGTGTGTTGACTTATGTTGAGAGGAGACATAAAATCTACTTTTATCTCGAAACAATACTTTTATCCGGGTTCGAATCCCAGGTCGGGCAATAAAAAGAAAATTTGGTTAATCAAATTAAAAAAAAAATTACTCGGGATTGGATATGTGCCCGGTTGGCGATAGGCTTGCCACCTATTTATGGGACTTAGTATCTTCGGCTAATAGTGGGTCATGTCTCTACCTACCTCTTCAGGGATATGGGCGTACACACTTTTTTTGTCTCGAGATCTAAACTGGTTCGAGTGTAAAAGCTAAAAATCTTTAATACTGGGGCGTAGTCGGGGGCAAAACGTAGTAAAATTAAATAGTAATAAGTTCAGCGAAATTGGTATTACGTATTCCAACTAGCACAGTGTGCCAGAATAAGGGCCATCGTATTTATAGGTCAAAAGCTTTGTAGACTCTCTGAAGATTAGGTGGAGGATGTTCCAACTAATGAAGCTTAAAGTTTTTGCTTAAAAACAGTTTTTTTACATCATAACATAAAAAGCAGGATTTAACGGTAAGATAATTGCCACATATAGATATTATTGTCACTGGTTAACCACTATCCTAACATCAACTAACATCCCGGCCTCAGGTTGGTCATGAAGGTTATTCTTGAAGTTAGATTCATGCTTGAAAGTTGGGTTCGATTCCAGTTTACAACATTGGAGACTGGAATCGAATATGTCATTTTAGGTGCTTTCTTGAACACAATACTGGCAAAATATTTCACTAGATTCGTTGGATTTATTTGTAACTAAATGTTAATAATTTGCTCGTTTTGTATATAAAAGTACCTAAAATGACATATACGATTCTAATTTCCAATTTGTATGGTATCGAGATTTAAGAGTAATCCAATTGGACCGGATGAAGCAACGGAAATACCCTATATTACCAGATTATTATAATTTTCAAGACTGGATGAAATACGCATATTTTATTCCCATTTGAAGTAACTTAAATATTTATTTTTAATATTTAAATTAACAACAAAATATAATTAGTAGAGCAGTTTAATTTGGCACAAAAGACTCAAAGGCAGCGCTATCGCAAAGCAATCTTTTGGGCAACCTTCTGGCAATGACGCTGAGATAATCGAAATTAGGTCTGTTGGAATATTTAATAAAACTAATAAACGGTTATTTTATTTTTATTTTATTTTTGTTCTTATTAACGAACTAAAAAAGGAAGAGCTTCTTTAGCCGACTCTATGTTTTTTCATTTTTTATTTTTTTAAGTTAAGTTGTCCCTTTTTGGAGCCTGCTAAGACCTTTAGGCCATGCCGCCACATCTTCTTTATGAATATATTTTTTAAGTAATAAGCCATTTCATGTCATGGGTCGTAAGTCATAGGTCATAAGTCAAAGTCATGTCATGATCTTGAGTAAGGTGGTGGCTTAGTTACTCAAGCTTATTTAGTGAGATTTGGCCACCACGAGGAAATACACGATTTAGAAGTAGACAAACAAATACAGTCACAAAGACAAATAAACGAAGACAGTCATTTAACTAAAAAGAAAATTTAGGTTTTCCAATTTTTCTAAGTAAAAAAAAATGTTGCTTGGGATTGGATAAGTGCCCGGTTGGCGATAGGCTTACCACATCTATCCATATCCATCCACATATATGCCATAGCTATCACATTGTGGGACTTAGTGTCTTCGGCTGGTCGTGCTTCTGCCTACCCCACCCAAATTAACTAATTTTACTCATAATTTACACGAAGTTCAATAATTACGAAAAAACTAGGAGCTTCTTCTTTCACGATAGCGCCAAAACTCCTATGTTTTTTTGATACTTTTTACGCGATTACCTTGCCAGTAACACCGATTTGACGGTTCTTTATTTGAAATTCAGGCCACGATTCCAAGGCCTTATTAATTTTGTTACGACTTGCGATTTTTTAGATATACTTAATAATTGTCAATATAGACAAAAACTAATGCGTTTTTAATATATCTTAAAACTATTCGTAGGGTGTGATAAAATTTATGTGGAAATATATCGTCGGAATCATTTGCTATGTATTAAAAAAAATAATGATTCGATCTCAACATGGTATTCAAATGAAACAGCTGGAACCAGTTTTTGCAGTTTTACTGCGCTTATTATTTTTACGTTAGAACATTAGAGACATAAGTTACTTTTTATCACATCTTTCATGATGTTTAGAATTAAATACAACCTTAATACACCATAGATGTTACAGGAGCGTCGCTATCCTGTGGACAGGGTGTTAGATCGAATATACAAATCTAATTGGAACAGAACACTCAGTATTTCCAAGTAGCTTAGACATAGAAATTTCTAAAACGGTTATGCGAATGTGCATTGATATAGGTACCCAGGGAGACCAAGATTGACATTCCACGATCAAATAGCTCGGATAATTGTCCGAGGATGGTGTCCAGATTCTCCGAAACCAATCTGTTTGTATGAAAAGGGTATTGAATATGGAGGAAGCCTGACAGGTCTGCCAGGATTGTAAGATTTGGCACTAAATGCTCTCTGCCTACCTCGCAAAGGACTTGGCATGATATATGTATTGGCAAAGCTTAGTGGAACATGGAAGAAACATCTCTCACTCGATAATTAAAAGTATTATTTCCACGTGTTGGTCCGAGCTCCTTTGTGGAATAGACCACCTGCCTTTCTGCCATGCAGCTCGTAAAAGGTGATATCTAACCAGGTGGTAGTTTCAAAGCGACTCGCCCGAAATTGCACCGCCTTACCTATTACTGCCGCCATAATGTCAGTGTTACCTATGACGTGTTCCAGTCAAGAGGATATGGTAGCCGATAAAGGTGATCACTTGCCATCAGGTGACCTACTTGCTCGTTTGCCTCCTCTTCTACAAAAAAAAAACTTACATTTGCTCGAGACCTAGCATCCCAGCTACAAATTTGCAACGCACCATTACCAGCTTTGATGTCTCTATCCGTCTGCTTGTTTTGCCTTCCGATGTCATAAAAAAACATAAGAGGGTAACTTAACTTTCTCATAGTCTCTGAAACATGGAGATTATTGGACAGATATTGAATTGTTTAGAAGCTGGCTTTAGATGAGCCACTACATCTTTCCAGCAAAATCTGCAGTTTGTTACTTATTCATAACTTTCAGTCAGTATTTTCACAGAACTTTTTGAACTTTATGTCCAATCTCTTGTGAAAAGCTCAGTCTCTTTCGAAAAAAAATTAAAAAGTTGTTTTAAAAGCCGGAGTCATATCATGATACGATACTCGTTTGTATGTTTTGAATTTCGTTTGAAGTTACAAAACCTTGATAATCAGGTTAATGATATGGTAATACTAATTTTAATTTCAAATATCCGGTTATCTGAAAACCGCGCAATAAGCAAATATCGAGTTATCTACAAAGTTATATATTCCAGCTAAGTGAATTAAGTTGAACTAGGTTAGTATCAGTCAAACTTAATCTACATAGACACGTATAGACATAGATAAGTATGACACAGTATAGAAACTAAGCCTTTTTGATAAAAGAAATACCTACGCTTCATTGCAATTATAGGGTTGTCACTATTAATGTTTTAGACATTCTTTTTTTTTACGAAATATAAAAGTGGTTCTGATATAAAAATCAATGGAATTGAAAAAAAACGAATTAACAAGCAAAAACATACATACATTTTTGAAATTAGGCACATTTGTTCAGACGGTGATATCTACTTATATTTACACTGTGGTGATATAGACATATTCTATAGTGCGTGAGCCAGAGGTGAATACAACCGTTTCCATTTCCAATTTATGTATAATTTATCTTTATTTGCACTAGTATAACCGTAAACTAAATTAATTGATTTTGTTACCTTAATAATAATAATAATAATAATTCTTTATTGTACACAGGTGAAATTACGTAAAGAAATAACAATTTTAAGAAAAAAATTACAATAGGCGAGCTTATCTCGTGAAGAAATTTCTTACAGCTAACCCTAGAGAGAAAATTTTAACATAAATCTAAAGTGAAGATACTTTAAATCTATTCTGGTTGTAGTGTACAAATAAGCAAATAAAACTAAAATACACTTAAACTTAAACCTTAATACATTAACAATTTATGGACCAAAACAATAAAATATAAATTATTTTTAATTAAGTTTTTGACAGATAGTGCAACTTCAATTGTTTTTTGAAAGTGCACGAAGAACACAAGAAGCGAAACACTATAGTTTCGCTTCTTCGAATAGAAAAGGGGAGAAAATTCCACAGCCTGATTGCATGAACCGTAGTGGAAGTTAAAAAAAAGTGTTACGATGAGGTGGAAAGCAACAGTAGAACGATTAGAAGAATCAGGAAAATGAAGAAAATTAAAATGTTTTTTTTTAGATTTTCGGGGCAATAAAGATTAAATAAAATGTTGTAGAGAAGGCAAAATCAGATTTACCTTTCAAAATCAGTAGGCAGCCTAAAAATAGCTCCGGTTTTGATAAAGTTGATTTTGATTGAATTGATTTTGGAATTACAAAAGTGTCATAAGTACCCTTTGTGTGGTTTATCTAAATCGGACACTCGTTACTCTCTGCATACCCCGAAAGGGACTTGGCGTGAATACATGTATGTATGTAAAGTGTTAAATAAAGTGTATTCTCACCTGAAATTCTAGCTTGTATAAAACGGGAAATTTTCTTCTCTGCTCACACAACTTGGGGAAGCTCTTCAGCTCGACAGGCCGGTCCGGTATCGTCTCCGATATTGAACCGTTTTCATCTGCTGTAAAATATTTAATATTAGAAGCTGTTCTGATTTTAACATTTAAAATATATGAGGAAATTCGATGCGAAGGTATGCATTAGAAAATATTTTTATATTAAGCATTCGTACTTTAAAACAGAAAGAAACGACAATTTAATAGAAAATACCAATTATTCTGATTTTAAGTATTAATAATTCATAGTTTTGGAATTATAAAGTCTCTTAAAAAGTGTCTGAACTCGGGTCTTTAAGTACATGCATATCAAATTTCATCGAAATCGAGTAGTGTATAATACCTTTCTCTTTCTCACTCTTTCTTTTTGTTCTCTCATCCATTCTCTCTCTATTACCACTCTATCCCACCAATGCATATTATATACTCATGAATTGTGTCGATTCTACAGTAGCCGAAGGAACTTCGTTCCTATCTGGTGTCCCACGACACCATTTCGTTTTGAATCCAAATATTTCTGTTTTATTGCCCAAGGCAGGTATGTATCCTATTTTTATGATTCGATCTTAGAAAAGAACGACACTGTACTGTGACGAGCTGTAGCTAGAGGTCAGAAAAATAAGAAAAGTTGGTAATTATTGATTGAGGCCGACAGACATGTGATCTCAGGCTTTATAGTTTCACTGTTCGCGTTGCGTATCTTTGTGCCCGAGGTTGCCGGAAAGTGGCAATTTCGTTTAGTGCACCGCTCGATTCTTTTCGCCCGGAAGGCAGAAAACCATTATGCCTTGAAGTTTTAGCACTCGGCCGTTCGAATAATAAAAGCAAATATAAAGAAAAAGAATGACTTGGTAGCGAATTACTATTAATTTAAATAATCACTTTTAATTAAAAGCGCAAGATCACATAAAAGAGTGGGTGAGTCAAATGAGTCCTAGTGACTTTTTTTATCAATTCTGAGAAATACTGTGAAATCAGATTCATAGCCTCGTTGGTCGAGTGGCTGGTGTAAATGTCTAACTTCACCGATCAACCGCGATGCTCAGATTCGATTTCAGACGGGGGCAGGCACTTGTGTGATAAATATTTAAATGTCTGCATTTTCGGACCTGTCACCTAGGTGCTTATTAAATTTATTCTGGTACTTACTTAAGTATTTCTAAGCATTACTATCGTTGACTGAACACAAGCAATTTGTTTACTTTGGGGTTAGATTCAATTTGTGTGACTGTGATATTGTGTGATGTCCAGGGATATTTATAATTTATTATTAAAGTAGCTCATCTTTTTTTATGAAATTACATCTTTTAAAGATAGCTACCTGGAGGCAATGACCCCATCACCTGCTAATGAAAATCATGTAGTAATTTAGACTGTTGGATTATTCCACATTGCTGCAGATATATATTATGATAGATTTCATTGATCACCTTTCTTTTTCATGTCATTTTAATTAATGAAACTAATTGTTTGCCATTTTCGTATATTTGTAGAAAGAAAAGGCTAGACCGTACATTTACGCAAGAGACTCAAGTTTTCATCCTCAAGTTGGCAACGCACCACAAATGTATTTATGTGTATAGTAAAAACCTCCTCTCTTTCAAATTGTAGGAAACGAGGGTAAAATGGTAATTCATATATTTATACTTTATCCAAACATGTTTCATCATGTAATTAACAAAAAGGAAAATTTATTGTTGCCTCACACCTACATGTTTCTGTACCCAGAAAATTCGAAGGCGATAAAGATCCCAATTAAGATGTTATTTATAGCGAAGAAATTCGTATTAATTTGCAACTTCCTCGAAAGTAATAAAGGTATCACGGAAAATAATGTCTTCAAGTATAAGTATGGATTTCCGTACACGAGCACCTTCACTATAAATTATGATAATCCTTATTCTTCATCTTGTTTATTTATGTGCCTGGCCTGTTTACGAAATTCTTTTATTTAAGCAATTTTATACTTTTGGAGTCCTTATTAATATTTATTTAATATTATTATTATCATCATATTTATTGTACAGTGGAAAAGTAAAAGCGTTTACAAAAAAAAGTGTGTATAAAATGGAATTTCACCAAGTGCCGACGATAACAAGTATAGGTTCTAATATTAATATGCATTGATTTTCAAATGTGAAAACACCTGCGATTGAGATAACTCCTGATAAATAATATATATATGTATAGGCCTTTGTCTGCAGTGCCACTGATTTATTTGTTTTTCTAGAGCATTAACATCCAAACTTTGATTACGGTGATTTTGATAGACCCCGCCTTTTTAATACCATAACTTCAAATGTAAGGCTTAATTCATAAAACCCATATACCCGTTAAATATACTAATATACTATATTCTACAAATGAGGACATGTTATTGATTAAAGGAATCATTTAAGATCGCATTCGCTGACCGCATTCATAACAGTGAGATCCGAGAAAGAGTGGGATTGAAAGAAAGTGTTGGTGTTAAAATGCGAAAGGGCATGCCCCGCTGGTTTGGTCATGTGGAAAGAATAACAGGTAAAAGATTGACACAGCAGATATACAATGCGAATGTGGATGGATGTAGGTACCCGGGGAGACCAAGGTTAACATTCCACGATCATATCACTCGGATATTATCCCTTAGTCTCTGAAACCGGCGTTTTGTATGAAAAGGGTAATTAATGTGAAAAAAGCCAGACAGGTTTCTCAGGATTGTGAGGTCGGGTACTCGATACTCTCTGCCTATCCCGTAAGTTACTTGGCATGAAGATATGTATATATGTATTTTTTAGACCAGTGAAACCGCAAAAAAGTTGACTTCGATTTCAATAGATATATACATTTCCAAAATGAATTTTTATTACTTTAGTCACGTAGATCACACAAGTGTAAAGTGTAAAAAAATAAAGTATAATAATTGTAATCGTTGACTTTAAACCTAGAAGATCAGGCGAAAAAAACTCAGAGGTTTGTCTAAGTTAAATAAATCTTAGTAAATACAAAACAACAGTCTAACGTTACATTTGACAATTAAATTGCGAAACTTTTATGTAAAACATTACAAATTGCAATAATTTGTAATTAAAATGGCTATTTTCAAGCAAGTCTGTCTTCTAAATATTCAGAAATCTTCTAATACTCCTATAGGGGCAAACATCTTATGTTAATGAGCAGCTTATTGTCAAAATGTATACCACGAAAGAATTATTTTATAGTGACGAGTTTGACATTATGGCAGATCATTTTTATTCCTTGTTTAAATCTTGGACATCACTTTTTTAACATGATAATATTTTTTTAAACATATATGAGAATCTTGTAAATGTGCTGAGAGATCACACGCCTCACAGTAATCTGTTTTTTTTTAAAGTGAAACTTTTATTACATCGTCTAATTTTTTTTGGTCAGTCTGTCGCATGTCGCGTGATGGTGACGTCGAAGCAGCCGAGACCAATATGCCGACGTCTGTAGTTTAGTTTAGTTACAGTTCAAGTTTCACTTTTACCGTGGTTTCATAAACCACACAATCCTTTTTTTTGTTTGTTAATCTATAACCCTATTTAAGATTACAAAAAGTCCTTATATTTTTTTTTTGTAATACAAATATTGACTATATTTTAGCAGAATTTCCCCAAAGTTAAGATATAAAACTATGATAGTATTTAAATTACACGATTTTTAATTGAAAACGCTGTTGAATCTGAGAGCTTTTCAATATCTGGGCGACAAAGTAACTTTTTGTAAATAGAAATTCCCAAAATTGCTTAAAAACGAAGTTTCAGTCGCAAATAGTATAATTTCTTGGTTAATAATTGATGACCTAACTTATGTAACAAAAACGGAACAAGAATACGTATAGCCTTGCGGTACGTTTATTATAACCATAGAAAACTGGAGAGATTTTACCATTTATGTCGGTTCAGAAATGACGGATAAATAAAGAAACGTAAAAAAGCTATAGGAGTCGAACATATAACCTCCTTTTTAAATTCGAAGTAGATAAAAAAATATTGAAAACACAGTTATGAAAAAGAAGTTTATGGAATATACGTATGTAAAATTAATATCATTAAGTTGCCCCCGACTTCTCTTAAAGAATATGCAGATCATATTTACTCGTAATATCTACTAATTGTAACATAGTTGAATGTAAGAGGCGAGCATCAGCTCATTCATTCCTTATGAATTTATTCATGTCTTGGTTAATTTTGCGTCGACTCGTTTCAGTGTCTGAGTACCGTCTGCAAACGTACCCACCAAACTTTGAAGACCCCGTCATGTCCCATCGGATCCTCCGGATCCCATAACCGCAGCAAACGCAAGTCTCCCTCCCAACCTAAACAACACTAACTCACAGGACACTACACTACACCGTCGCCGCTGGTCTCGGCGACGAAGATATCTTTTGCTCCCGGCGCCTAACGCCGATCGTCGAGCTGCCACTATTCCTTCATCAAGATTCAAGTCCACCCAGTAACCAGAACGCAGCACCAAATCGAGACAGCCCTTGTTGCTGACGTTGTAGGGAACAGTCCAATCCATTTAAATAATGATGTCTCGGGCTGAGCACTCTGTTCGGCCCACAAAGCCCGGTGAAGTTGTAAAAATCACGAGGTTGGCAACACATTAGTCATTCCAAAATGAAATGTGGGTGAGTAATTCGCTTTGCTCTGACCTCCCATTAGTAATACGATTTTTATAAAACTAGTGGTGACCATAATAAATCTTTATATTTGTTGATAGGAACGCCATCTTTATTGCTCAAGACCATTCTTTGTTTCCAAACTGTATGGTGAGCCATCTGTGATATTTTATTGTTATCATCAATAAATTTGTTTCAGTGTGTCAAATGCATGGTACCACATGGTATTACCCACACGTAATGTTTTATTTATTGATTTAATGTACTTTATAAGCATTATTATTGAAAAATGTTAGAGTTCTGCACTTCTCCTACACATAAACTATAAGTGTGCTAAATTTTATGGTCCTGCGTTCGCACAATTTTCGTAAAAATTGGGTCCAAAGTTTTGGCACTATGTATTAATATATAGATTTATTCCAAAATGAAATTGTAAAGTTGATAGTTCGTACGTTAGCTTGAAGTTGAGAGCAAGTAAAACTAATCCAGAAGCGTAAAGTTTCGAAACCGGTTTAGTTTTCTAATTGACGTTTGATCGGTCTAATTTGTGCGTAGAAAGTTGAACTTTAGTTTATGTAAGTTTGTTATTTAAAATAAGTTATGTACTGATAATCAAGTACAGCTGTTTATCAACACCACCACCATCAGCTGGAGGAAATCCTCTGCTGGATATAGGCGTCCTCTAAAGACCACCACAAGTCACGGTCAACAGTCGCTTGTATCCAGTGACTCCCCGCGACGTTGCCCAGATTGTCAGTCCACCGGGTGGGAGGTTATTCAACACTACGTCTTCGGGTGCGGGGCCGCCACTCGAAAACTTTCTTAGCTGTTTATATCAATATATAATTCAAGCGTAGTAAATTTGCAAAAAATCTCCTAATTTATTTGTCACCTAAATTTGTTTATTTAGGTAATTTTATATTAATATTATGTGTTAGTTAATATAGCACTTAGGCTGGATTACACTGTCAAATTATTTCCGTTTAGTCAATTGTCAAGTATGTGTCATATCAATTTTATTGTCGAAGTAACTTTCGTTATCGTGAATATTTTATTATTAAACCTTTTTATGTGTTATCTAGAGTCTCAAGGTATGGAGACTAGAATTTTGTCAAGACTACTTACATTTGTATATATAAACGAAATCACAATCTTTAATTGAACTCGTTTACACAACTTAGTTTTACTAAACTCGGTTCTCAATATGATTGGTGAAATCAGTCCTTAGACCACTATGTGGTAGAGTGTCGCAGCGACCCGTTCGGATTGGTACCACTCCCTTACCTATTCCTGCCGCCATTAGGTCAATAATAATAAATATCTCTGGACAAGTTACACAAATTGAATCTAACCCCATAGTAAGCAAATTATTTGCTTGTGTTACGGGTGTTAGTCAACGATTCTAGTACATATAAATACTTAAATAGATACCAGAATAAATTTAATAAACACCCAGACCCGGAAATGCAGACATCTAAATGTTCATCACACAAATACCTGCCCCCGTCGGGAATCGAACCCGAGCCTAGCGGTTGATCGATGTAGTTAGGCGTGTACGCTAGCCACTCGACCAACGAGGCGGTCAATGCTTGAAGTAAACGTGTTGTGGTTTCAAGGGTAAGGTAGCCGGTAAACTTACTTTTGCTATAGGCCTAACATCCCGGCCTCATGCCTCATGGCAACGCACCGTGTCTCTAGGCGGCGTGAATTTCTAACCATCAGGAAATCCGTCTGCTTGTTTGCTTTCCACTATCATAAAAAACCTTGTTATCTATATTGTGTATATCTCTGAAATTATCAGTTAAACTTGTGAATAAGTCAAAAACTGATAATCTGACAAAGCTGTTGATACCGAAACATTATGTAAGTGCTATAAAACTGCAACAAATCCGTTCATTAATTTTGGTTACGTTAGTTATCGTTATTAAGGTACATATTATCGTTAAATACAACTCTTCGAGCACTTGTCAGATATTTACCAACGTTGTACGGAACCAACTCCGATGCCTAGATTTTGAAAAAGGAATCATTAAAATCGTTTAAGAAAAGAGCGTACTCATTCCTTAAAGTTTGGCAACGCATCTATGACACTCCTGGTGTTGCGAATGTCCGTGATCTCTTTCTATCAGGTGACTTACATGCACGTTTTCTTCTTCTTCCATATTTGTACATAAAAACAACACATCTTCACGCCAAGTTCCTTATGGGGTAGGTAAAGAGTATTGAGTACCAAATCTCACGATCCTTGCAAACCTTTCTGGTGTCTTAATATTGATAGTGGAATGTTTACTGGGTTTCACACATCATAATTTACCAACTAGTATTTTACAGATATTAGCAAATGGCAACACTGAATGTCTTCATCTTGACAGTAATTCAAAGTTGCCAACTTGTTGAAGTATTGAAAAGTAGCACACATTCACGTTAAATCTTTCCTTTTTCAGAAATCGGTTTCAAACTACGAGTACTGCGCGCATTGTCGAAGTTTGAGATAAGTTCACGAGGTGAGAACGTGACGGCCATTCCAATGGAAAAAATAGATAACATGCGCACATCCTGCCATTTCTTCCTAAGAGTATACGCTAATATGGAGTAGCCTCATTAGTAATAATAAAATAAATATTTATTTATTTGTATGTCTACTATTTCATATTTAATTGGCCATGCCAATTTTTTTTAACATAATAAGGATATTTTTATGTCTGTGTGTCTGTGGTCTGTGTGATTTATGTGTTTGTGTGTCAAATAATAAACAACCAAGCATTTCTAGTGATAGTAAGAGATAACTTTCACGTATTAACAGCTACGATTTGAAGCCACTTTTGTAAATATATCTGGTATTCAAACTTCCAGGAATAAATGTGGTAAATGGCGAGTAATAATTTTATGGCGGCAGGATTATGTAAAGTAGCAGTATCAATCAGGGTGAGCTATTGAACAACACAATACTATCAAACAAGTAAATTAAATTTCGATTTTAATTAACAGTTAATTTAAGAACAGTTAATTTTAGGTTCAAAATAATAACCTACTTACTGATTATATAATGAACGACGGTAATAAGAATGTTTATTACAAATGAATTATTGCATAATGTTGAGTCATCAATTCGTTAAAAATAAAAGTGATTCCATTGAGTATCCAAGATCTCTTGTTTGAAAGTCATGTTGTTATGTTATAACATATTGACACATAGTATAATAACAGGGAAAATATGTTGAAAGAAGTATCTGTCTACTACTTTCTTAATATTTAGCAACAACTTCATGCGAGTGTTCTATGGCAATGCATACTCCAACCCCACTTAAGCTCGTCACGATTCTGGAGGTTTCCATTTTATCAGTGAATATTATGGTTTCTGCGGTGTTGTGTTATCTAAAGTTATTACAAGACTCTACATTCCCTATACCTTGCTGTATATATTTAAGTTTCCTAAATATTTGCTCCAAACACATACTGTTTCACATAAATTTATTAAATATTTGTTCCTTTCAGGTTTGCTGTGTTTTAAAACTGTTATATGAATGCGATGAAAACCAAAATAAGGGTATTTGAAAGAGATGTAGCCAGAACGGATGTAAGAGTTTTGGTTGATGATGTAGTGCTGGAACAAGTGAATGAAATTGTATATCTTGGTTGTGCTTTTAGTAGGGATGGAAGGTACACCGCGGATGTAGAGAAGAGAGTGAGTGCAGGGAATAGTGTGAATGGAGCGTTGGGTAGGCTATTCCAAAGCGAGGTTTTGAGTCAAAAAGCTAGACTCGCTTTGCATAATTCTGTGCTTATCCCAACGTTATTGTATGGAAGCGAGAGTTAGTTATGTCAGAAAGATCATGAAAGTAGGATAAATGCGGTCGAAATGAGAGCACTACGGAAAATCTGTGGTGTAACGCTCGCTGACCGCATTCGTAACAGTGAGATCCGAGAAAGAGTGGGATTGAAAGAAAGTGTTGGTGTTAAAATGCGAAAGGGCATGCTCCGCTGGTTCGGGCATGTGTAAAAAATGACAGATGAAAGATTGAAAAAGCAGATATACAATGCGAATGTGGATGGATGTAGGTACCCGGGGAGACCAAGGCTGACATTTCACGATCAGATCAATCGGATATTATCCGAGGGTGGTGTCAAGAGTCTCCGAAACCGGCGTGTTTGTATGAAAAGGGTAATGAATGTGAAGGAAGCAAGACAGGTTTGTCAGGATCGTGAGGTCTGGCACTCGATACTCTCTGCCTACCCCGTAAGGGACTTGGCGTGAAGATATGTATGTGTGTGTTAAAACTGTTATATTTTTAAGGAGCTTAACAGAGTACAAAAAAGTTCTTAGTTATTTTTCACTGTCATAATATTTTTTTGCACGTTTGTTCTTTAATTACTTTAAAGAAAGTAATTTTTATGTGTTTTCTTACAAAATCGTGATTCAGAGTTGGTTGTATATAAATTTTGTCAAGATTCGACAAGTGGTTTTTGAATCAACAAATAAAGCATGTAATTTTGTTAAATAAGTATCTTCACTCCCATATCCCCGAAGGAGTAGGCAGAAGCACAACCAGGGCGCCCACGACTAGCCGAAGAGACTAAGTCCTATTATGTGATAGGTGGCAAGCCTTTCGCCAACCTGGCACATAATATCCAATCCGGGGCAACATTTTCAATTAGTTTTTTGTTGCCCGACCCGGGGATCGAAATTCGTAATTACTTTGTCAAAAAATATTTTTATGTTTTTTAATATAATATACATTTTGTCACGACAATTTGTTTTTGAATCACACTTATTCTCTTTATTCTTTTATCTTTTTAGTAAACGTTTCAACCAATCACAACGCGCCTTTTGAAATGAACTTTATGTTGATAACGTGGACCAATAGCAATGCAGAAAAGTTTTTCGGTACTCGTTTGTTAAAAAAATAAAAGTATAGTTAATTTAATGATTCCCGAATTTCGTATCCCTTGACGTTAGTATGTACTAAGAATTTAAATAAAAAAATCTTGATTTTCCCACTTTCCCCGCAATGTTCCCTTTTGTCCCCTTTATAAGAACCTTCTTACAATAGCTAACACAACACAGAAATAATGAGTAAAATTGGCGGTCGTCCCATTAAAACCTTCGAGTCAAAAGTGTCGGAGCCGAAGTCGGAACCGAAGGTGTGAAAACATTTCGAATCAAAGTTGAAGCTACAAAACATCTCTAGTTGCAAAAGAATATAGGGTCTATATTCTAGATCTTAGAATTTATTCATGAATAGGCGGTTGGTTTCCTTACATAAATTAGCTACAACCGGCTACAGCTACAAAGCGTAGCATCTGCTACGATCTTACTACGAGAACGTCCGTCAAAGCTACAATAATGTTTTCCGTTGCGGTTGAAATAATGTTTGCAGTATAAATATAATCTTTTAACTAAAAAGCAAATTACAAAAAAAGTTGAGTTTCTTGCTTTATTTCTATAGTTATATTATTTTTGTGTTTGTCTGGGTTTCATTTTAATGCCATCTACTTTCCTGCCTGGCTACTTCAAAGAGGTGAGCATAGCTTAAATGGTCACAAGACTACTAGTGGCAGAGAGCTGTGCAGCAATTTACCTGGATAGGGATCCGATGCCTTACCCAATCCTGTCGCCGTAGTGATAATATAATTTTTCGGTACAGAGGGTAGGTAGCCGGCAGACTTGCTTAATAGGTTTATGCACATTATGCTCGGCACTCCTGTCATAGGACAACGACGCACCTATAACTGCTATAGTGCCCATAGTCCAAAGTTGATTCCTACCATCAGGAGGATAGTGTGCTTATTAAATGGTTATGTCACGAAATAGATAATTAGTCTCCTTTTTTTACATGAGGCTATTCTAAAACATGTTTTGAAATGCCTTCGAAGTAATAGGCAGGAACTGTTTATAATTTATATACCATTCTATCTTCATAATTTCTAAGGATAAAGGATGTCTAGTTATCTCTTAGGCGGTCAATATCGCAATAAATGTGTCTGTATTCTGCCAATGTGGCATTACGCAATGTGTAACATTTATGAGATTGGAAGACAAAAGTAAGAAACGCGTGATGTCTATAAATACCAAACTTGTTTATGGTGTGTTTTCTAAGGGTGGGATTATTAAACATGGTTATACATAAGTATCCTAAATTTATTGCAGAATTTCGCCTCTGTGGTCAGATGTTGGACTTGACTGCATGAGGGTTCGAATCACGGGTCGGGCAACAAAAGAAAATTTGGATTTTCCAATTTACGCATAAAACAAAGTTGCTCGGGGTTGAATATGTGCCCGGTTGGCGATAGGCTTGCCACCTACCACATTGTGGGACTTAGTGTCTTCGGCTAATCGTGGGTGCCCTGGTTGTGCCTCTGCCTACCTCTTCGAGGATATGGGCGTGAAGATAAGTATTGCAGAATTTGTTCTCTTTCGGAGATGTAAGAATGTGTGGGTTTGATACCAATCTTAAATTCGTTCTGGTAACTATTTAAACATTTCTATGTCTTAGTTCCGTAACACCCATACCATGTTTGTAATATGCTTATTTTGGGGTTGAATCGAGTTGTTTTAAAAAAGTGCGAAGCTCACACCTAGTTTAATTTTGTGTATATTGTTTTGATAGCATTATTCCTGACACAAAGGGGCTTGCTGGTACAACACTTTATTATGTATGAGGGAGTTAATTACTTTGAATGTGGAGGCTTATAGTGTTATAACTATCCGCATACGTGAATAAAATAAGCAGTACAATTAGGTTTTGTTTATTATAGTTTCATCCAGCTGCAAGCCAGGCTTGTGTTTTGTGTGTCTTTTTACACGCAAAAATTGTTTGGCACTTTCCATAAAAAGAAGTATCTTCGCGCCCATATTCCTGTAGAGGCAGGATGATTTTTAGTCAGTGATGGTATGTGCCGTATATTTGCCACCTATCATATTGTGGGACTTATGCCCGATTTCACCAAGAGCCCCTATACTTTAGGGGACCTTTTAACGTTACTTATGGGACTGTTTCCATATAAAATAGTCCCCTAAAATACGTTAAAAGTCCCCTAAAATATAGGAGCTCTTGGTGAAATCGGGCATTAGTGTCTTCAGCTATTCGTGGGTACCCTAGTTGTGCACTTGGGTGTGAAGATGTTTTTTAGTCTAAAGACACCATAAGTAAAATAAGTGTGTCTGGATCTTCTGGACTTGGTATTAGGCCCAATGTACCGGCGTAGGGTACGCTCCGATCGGAAACAAAACATAACAAACTCAAACACTACCATTACGTTGGCGAAATACTTAAGACATTGGATACAGGTATGTTGCTGAACAGCATTCAAGAACCAGTAAAAAAACATTTTATTTTCATATTTTTACTAAATTGATTTAGTTGTCACTTATCTCTGCATTTTGACTTCAAGAAAACCGACAAGTTTGTATGAATGAGGGTAACAAAATGAAATCTCGAATTTCTGTTACCCGAATCTTAAAACCCCGAAAACAATTGGTAGATCTTTTAAAAGACTTGTATAATAAATAACAACTTTTCAAAATTACGTTTTAAATTTTCCAAATGAATAAATTTTCAGGTTTACTAAAACCAAATTTTTAAAAAGATTTTTTTTTATATCCCATATTCTCATAATCCAGATATAGTTATTCCAGATCCTAAAATATTTTTTAAGATAATCACCGCCGCCCTCGGAGACCCGCAACATTAGGAGTATCACAGATGCGTTGCCGACCTTTAAGGAACGAATACGCTCTTTTATGAAGGTTCCTAAGTCTCAATCGTCTCAATCAGTTCCATAAAGGTGTTGTGCGAGAAAAGCCACGCATCAAGATGATACGATTAACCCTGTCGCGATGTCCAGAGGTGGAAATCAGAGCATTCCCCGTAATAGGCTCGGTAGAAAACACTAAGGTATCCAACATTTCTACGCAACGCCAAGGAATCAAGGTGATAGGTAATTGCCCGGTCATTGATAATTCAAGTTGCGCTACGTTGAATGCGGTCAAACGGAAGGAGCTGGTACTGTGTAGTCCCTGGCCAGAGTTGAGAACAGTACTCCATACGAGGCCGAATATGTGCTTTATATAGTTGGAAGCGATGGGTCGACTTTAAATACTGTCTCGCTTTACTGAGCACACCAAGTTTTTTAGAGGCTATTTTAGCCTTCTCCTTCAGATGACCAAGAAATTGAACATCTCTCGAAAAGTCAACGCCGAGTATACCAAATCAGGCTATTACTTTTACTTTTATTGTTTCCCATCGTACCATTTTCTATTTTCCTGTTACCAAATTTTCATAAACTTTTTATTTGGTCCCCATACAATCATGTTCAAACTTAACTATTGCAATACATAATCTTAGTTTTTGTTTCCCAAGCTACCAATTTTCTGAATTATTAAAAACCTACCCTACATTTTAAAAAAAATTAATAAGTGTCAATTATTTTGTAGGTCTTAATGATATTATTTATCAAAACCTACATTTAAACGAGGTTTTTTATTTTTGTAAGTAGATGACTAGAATTTCGGAAACAGTTGAAACAATTTTTTATGAAATTTGGTATACCTACAGAGGTTTTGAGGTCAATAAAACGATAGCTCGCTATTACAGATAAGTTTAAGTGTCAAATTCGACTCAATAGGATGTTAGGTTAGAACTGCGATCCCTCGCTTATTACTTACTTACTTACTTGGTTGTCATTCATCTTTACTTTAACTCTTTGGATTTTAAAACCAGGATTTAGTTTTTCTGGATATCGTTTAATTTAATTTAAAGAATCCTAATTTTAAAAATTTGAATATTATTTAACTGTATTTCAAAAATTTGTGTTTTGAAAATCTAGCTTTCGTGCATATGGATTACGGTCATCTGGATTTTGTGCACTTAGATTTCATGTGTCTGGAACTCATTCGTCTGGATTGTAGAACTTAAATGTAAATTAATAAATGGGCAAATGAAATTCGAAGTTACCATTACGTGGCAAACAAAACTTCGGAATTTTAAAAAAACGAAATCAGGAAAAAATCTCCAATCGCCTTCGGGGTTATGGTATTTCGTAATATTAAAATTAGGGATTAAGATAGGTAACCATGAATGAGTTATGCTAGGCAGTTATGCACGGATCGTGACATTCGGTACTGGATACTCTCTGCCTAATCCGTAAGGGACTTGGTATGAAGATATGTGTGTCTGTATATGCTGTTAATTTTCCCATGTTTTATTTTATTTTAAAAGGTTTGCTGCATTGAAGTATAAAAGAATATGTAGCTTTAATATTATAATAATAAAAATGGCTGGAATGGAAGATTTATAAGACATAATCATCAGTGGTTAAAAGACCCTTTTTTGCCAAAAGGATGACAAACAATTTGGAGCAGGAAGACTGTCATCATTTTTCATGTCAAAGAATGTACGAAATGACATAAAGTATACAATGTGTGGTTGGTTGGTGTTGGTCCGGGCTCCTTTGTAGAATAGACCATCTGCCTTCCTTGCCAGGCAGCTCGTAAAAGGCGAGCATTGGCTTACCATCACTAACACCGTGACATCCGACTAGGTGGTAGAGTTTGGCAGCGACTCGTCCGGATTAGTACCACCGCCTTACCTATTCCTGCCACCATAACGTCATGACGTGTTCCGGTTCGGAGGGTAAGGTAGCCGGTAAACTTACTTTTGCTCGACGCCTAACATCCCGGCCTCAGGTTGCCAACGCACCATTACCACCTTTGGTGTCTCTAGGCGGCGTGAATTTCTTACCATCAGGAAATCCGTCTGCTTGTTTGCCTTCCTATAACATAAAAAAAATATGTAACAACGATTATCTCTTTTAACCTAATTTAAAAGGGATGCAATTCGATTTTTTTAAATGTACCAGTTTTAATATTCCTTTTTTTTGTTTGAAAGTAAATGTTTTGAGGTTGGTCATATTTAATTTGATCAAGATGAAACAAGTTTTTTAATACAAATTTGAGTATAACATTGAACGTGCTTAGTTACGTAATAAATTTACCAAACATATATCATGGGCGTCGCCAGAATTATTTTCAGGGGGGTGCATCTCAATCTATACATACTGTTAACTAATATAAAACTAAAAAATAAACATGTATAGCAACATACTTATTTACATACGAACACAAACATACATACTCTCGAAAAGCGTAACTCTCCTGCAAGTACAGTTATGTATTTTTTTCCTATCTACTTTCTTTCCAGATAGGGGGGTGTAGATGAACCCCCTTGCATCCGCCCATGAACACGATCAAACATTGTATTGTATTATTGTATTTTAATGTATTTTAAGATTGCTAATGAATACAGAAGAACATATCATCAAACATATACCATTAAAATATATCAATAACCTCCAACAAAACTTATTTGTGACGTAGCTTTGAACCTTGATGACCAGGTACCTAATTCTAAGGTCTATTTGTTCAAAAGTTATGATACCACATATATACTTATACACACACAAGTCAATTTCATAACACTTTTCTTTTTCTCTCGAGGATTTATAATAAAGTATAGAATCAAGGTTCCTTAAGTGTGTCTGTCTGAAACCGCTTGGAATCACTTCGGACTTTGCTTTGGTGTATATTGAACTAAGTGTAATAGTATCTAAAGCTGTTTTTTTTTGGTGCGCAAAAATGTATTCATTCATTAATTCATTCAAAGTTTGAAATTTACAAACCGGTGATGTGAATGGAACTGCATACAAGACGAACCAAGCTTTCTATTAAAATCTGAACAATAGTTTGATTGAACTAGTTTTAATTGTACTGGTTCAGTTTCCTTTAACAACTGTTTTTGAGCCTCGGTCAAATTATGCGGTATCCAGCGGGCACAAAGCTTCCTGACCGCTAAATTTTCATGGAGGATTTTTTGCACTTGACTCATACCTATGCCTAGACTTGTCCGAATCTGCTGATAGGTCACTCTTTTGTCAGTCTCTATCTTACGCCGCACAACACTGATATTGTCTTCAGTCGTCGCTGTAGAAGGCCGTCCCTCACGCAAATCATCGGTGAGATTAGTTCGACCACGTTTGAATTCATTAAACCAGTTGTAAACTGTGGCACGAGATGGGGCTTCATCGTGAAAAGCCAATCGAAGTCTATCATAACTTTCTTGTTGACTTATATGACATCGAAAGTCATAAAAAATCATTGCACGAAAATTTTCTCGGCTTAAATTCATTCTGACGTGCACAGACAATTTTCAATTTGCCGCCAAATCGTAAAACAAATGACAAATGAATGAAATGTATACTCAATATTATTGGTAAAGAGTTCTATTTTCAAAATTTAAACTTATTTTTTAATATAATGCTTTTAAGTTGCCAGTTCCAAAAACTTTCAGTTTGGCCCTCGTAGAAGATGTAAATAATGCGTACAGTTAAGGCGCCATCGAGGTAAAAGATGGTACTAGTTTTTTGTTCCATATTAGGCATATAAAATTTTTTCTTTGTGTGTATGTGTCTGTAGCATCATAACTTTTGAACGCGAGGACCGATTTCAAAGCGTATTTTGTTTAGAGTATTGAAAATTTTTAATTTAGGTTTATTAAAGTTTCGTATCGCCTTTGTGGTGGTCTAGCGGTTCAGTTGTTGGACTTGACTGCCTGAGATCCCGGGTTCGGATCCCAGTTGGAGCAACAAAAACAAAGTGGGTTTTTCAAGTTTCTTATAAAAAAATATTTCGGAATTGGATATATTGTGCCCGGTTGGCGATAGGCTTGCCACCTACCACAATGCGGGAATTAGTGACTTTGGCTAGTCGCGGGTGCCCTGGTTGTATCTCCGCCTTCCTCTTTGGGGATATGGGCTTGAAGATACTTTTTTTTAAGTTTTAACGCCCTTGGATTATGACTTCATAATAATTAAATATAATTACTTAATTGACTAAGTTATGATAATTATTAAATGATATGCTCTAAATTATTAGTTGTTACGCCCTACATCCGGCGTTTATGCTTTCCGGAAATGCATTAAATTAACCGTATATGTCAAACATACTGATAAGCAGCAATGTTCGAATAGGCTGAACTGAAACAGTTGGGATGCTGACGGGTTGCCAGTGGGGTTAGCGAACACCCCGATCGATGATTACGCGGTATGGGGAATCATTTTCATGTAGCTGGCCTGGCAGACGTTGCTCTGCTATTTTTTTTGTTTTGATTCACCCTCATCACTTAGGGTTATAAAAAATAGATGTTAGCCGATTCTGAGTAGGTCTTACTCATTATGTTCACAAAATTTCATGAGAATCGGTTAAGCTGTTTCGGAGGAGTACGGGAACGAACATTGTGACACGAGAATTTTATATATAAGAAGATATACTAGTGGTCGCCCGTTGGTGGAAATTCGACCATAATAAATTTTAATATCTTGTTGATAAAAACGCCATCTTCATTTCTCAAGACCGTCTACTTTGTTTCCAAACTTTTTAGTGCACCATCTGTGATCTTTTATCGTTAGCATCATTTTATTTGTTTGTGTGTGTCAAATGCATGGTAGTGTGGGTAATGTTTTATTTATTGACTTAATGTACTTTACAAGCATTATAATTGAAAAATATTAGCGTTCTGCACTTCTCCTTAAAATAAACCGTGTGCCAAATTTTATGATCCTCCGTCCGCGCAATTTTCGTAAAAAGGGGGTCCAAAGTTTTGGCATCACGTATTAATTATAAATATATTAATATATTTTATAACTAAATATACAAAAATGATTCCTGTATTAGCCTGTATAGTGTATACATTATGAACCCTGTATCATATATGTATAATATATTTATATATATTTTCTTTAAATATATTTATAAAAATTAGACTCGAAAATCCAAAAATCGTAGGTAAATCCTCATACATGTAAATTAGAAATCGCTATTAAAAATATTTTTTCCATGAATAGAGGACCGCCACAATATCAATAACACTTACATCATTGGCTTATTTATGGTAAGGAAGTACATCATCTCTTACTTATAGTAAGGAAATACTTATTTCATTGTATACGAACAACTTATATAAATAATAATAATAATAAATCATCTTTATTTCACATAAACCTACAAGAGGCACTATAATATACATGAAGTATAACCAACACACCCACTTGCATATTGTCGTCTAGTGTAATGGCGATGTCATCATTGCAGGCATATTCGTCACTATGAACAGATTGTTAAACTAACAAGCCAACTTCAGAGCCTCGATGATCGAGGGGTTAGCGCCGCCACAACCAAGAGACTCAGGTTCAATTTTAGGCATTGACAGACATTTCTGAGTAACGGTATTTATTAAATTTATGTTGGTTTATGCATTTATACTGTGACGTCATTTGATATTTTCGTGGGTATCTATATCTACTTATCTAATAAATATGTTTAAAAAGTATGTAAAGGATCTGTTAAAGAGTCTGCATTTAAATGTACTTAAAAATAGATGCAGATGACTGAAATTAAACAACAAAACATATTTTTAGAATTCTGGTTTGCTGTCTCTCTGCCTGTTTGTATTCCGAGGTCGATTCACGCCGAATTTACTGAACCCATCTTGACCAAATTTGGCCGATAGGTATTTTATATTTCGCAGAAGTTTATAGGATACTTTTTATCATCCCGCTTTTTAAACAGGTTCCCGCGGGAGAGGGGTAAAAGTTTAGAAATCAGATATAATAACACCCAATATAAATTGTACAAAAAATTTGAAATCCGGAACGTACAGAAACGTTTGAACGTACAGGTCATTACAAATACAAATATTCCTTCACGCAAAGTTGCAGAGTAGAGAGAGAATATCGAATGTAAAGAGAGCGAAGTTCAAAATATAAAGCTAAAAAGTAACTTAATTAAACTTTTAGGGAAGGATGAGTTATAAAAAATGAGGTGTTATTTCAATTTTATAATGAAAACGACTTTGGATAAGCTCCTATCGGCTTAGATAGTAGGGTAGGTTTGCCACCTATCACATTGTTGTACTTAATATTTACAGCCAGTCGTGGATGCCCTGGTTACGAATTGCCAGTTTTTCAGAATTCAGTTGGGGGATACGGGCGTGAAGAAACTTAAACGATATCTAATTTATGATATCGTTTTGAAAGCACAAAATGATTTATGTCCGTTTATACGCGAAATTGTTTTAAATTAAAAATCAAATTGAAGGGAGTGTTAAACATTTGAGATATTTTAACTGATTTTTTTTATGATATTGGAAGGCAAACAAGCAGACGGATTTCCTGATGGTGAGAAATTCCCGCCGCCTAGAGACACTAAAGGTGGTAATGATGCGTTGCCAACCTGAGGCCGGGATGTTAGGCCTCGAGCAAAAGTAAGTTTACTGCCTACCTTACCCCCGAACCGAACCGGAACACGTCATGACGTTATGGCGGCAGGGATAGTTAAGGCGGTGGTACCAATCCGGGCAAGTTGCTGCGAAACTCTACTACTTAGTCGGATGTCACAGTTTTAGTGACGGTAAGCATATGCTCGCCTTTTACAAGCTACCTGGCAGGAAGGCAGATGGTGTATTCTGCTAAGAAGCGCGGAGCAACACGGAGATGGCTTAGATAGCCACCTATCACATTGTTGTACATTATCTTCGGCTACTCGCGGATACCCTGGTTACGATTGAGCCACCCACTTCAGGAATACAGTCTTGAAGATTTTTAAATGAGTCTTTGAGAAAGGAAAACATGTTTTATGTATTTTTATATGCAAAATTGTTTTAAATTAAAAATCAAATTGAAGGGAGTATTAAATATTTGAAATATTTTAATTGATATGCAAAATGTTTATACAGCGTTATCTTAATTAAGACGTATGGCCTTTGTATAGGCCAAAGTTCTTTGTCAACCGAGCGTCGTTCATTAGCGTTTGTAACAATGGCGGCATATTAATTGGGTATCGTAACTAAAGATCCATCTCATAGATATACCGGAACAAGTATTTATGGTGAAACATATCCCCTGATGTATATTTTGTTCTAGATTAGTTCAAGTACTTATTTTTTATTGTTAGAAAAATGTTACAACTCTTGAGAGTTTTACCTTAAGTCCAACTTCTTTTATACAACGATGTATAAATGAAATAAAATCTTTAAAACTTATCATATGATAACTTACTTTTAGGTACAACTCAAAGACATCTGACGTAATCTTCTCGACCAATTTGAGACAACTGTAATGAACGTCATTAGCTTTAGCTTCCCTAACACTTTGGGCCAATCTTTTTGGAACAACAGTTGACTGGCTTGCCAGGATCTAGCCATTGCCATGAACGCTTCCGATTATCCACTTTTAATGAAAAGTATTGAAGATATAATCCCTACTAATATTATAAATGCGAAAGTAACTCTCTCTGTCTGTCTGTTACGCTTTCACGCCTAAACCAGTGAACCGATTTTGATGAAATTTGGCATTGAGATAGAATAGACCCTGAGGAACAACATAGGCTACTTTTTATTGCAAATAAGGAAAAGGGTAAAAAGAGGGGATGAATGTTCATATGTAAATTCGTCATTTTTATAGCTGTAACAGTGAAACTTTGTAATTAGACACTTTATGATAAACGAAAGAATATAGACTACTTTTTATCACTAAAAAATGAGGGAGAATGGGTAAAAAGAGATGGTCACCAGGTCAGGATCTGATGATGAAATCCTAGGGAAATCGAGGGAAACTCTAAAAAATGTTGGCAAGAATAGTATTTTTGTGGATTATAATCACTTGCTAGCATTCAACAATGGTCACTCCATATTCAGACTGAACAGACTTGCGGAACAGGTTGACTGTTAACTGTCTTTGAGGGATTTGGAGGTATTTACACAGACGCAAGGGAGAAGATCAGCTAGCGATCAGCGTCAAGCTCAAAGTAGAATAATTTTCAGTAGGTTTAATAGGAATGTGTTTGTTAATGCATGATTCTATTATGAACATACGTTACAGTATAAAAATCCTACTTTGATATTAATTGGAAAAATGATTAAAAATGTCAGCATTGTGATCCCTTCAAATTCAAAGATGAAACGCAGGGTTGTGTTAATAGTAAGGTATTATTACTTTTGCTTGGTGAACCAGCTGAGCCACTAAAGTCTCTTTTTGCAATTCTGATGAATCTTGAAGATTTTTAAGCAGTAATATGCACAAGGGGGTGTAAGGGGTCCCACCTTCAATCTTCGGGACCCAAGCCAACCTCACCTGCTCGTGGTGCACCCTGCCAATAACAGACGAGGCTCTGGCGACCCGCCAACACGCAATGGACCAGCGTGGCGGGTTATGGTCCAAACTCCCCAATGATGATCGCACAATATAAAAGGCCCCAAGTGCCCGGCGGCTCCAGTTGTGACGCCGACGTTGACGGGCGTCGGTTGAGAGCTGGAGCCCGGGGTGTTAAGAATCTCCGGGTTGCGGTATCTCTCCGTCAAACGGCTATGGCAGGCATAATAGACATCCGACGGCGTAGGTTATCACTGGTTACTTACAACACGCGCACTTTGAGGACCTTTAGGAACCTTTAGTTTGAGAAACTTTAGGGTTATCTGAAGTCCGAAGAGAGGGGGAGGACACGATAGCCCTCAAATCCGGCAACTTGTTTTACTACCGCGAGGGCGACCAGCAGTCCCAAGGTGGTGTTGGGTTCCTCGTCCACAAGTCCCTTGTTAACAACATCGTATCTATCGGGAGTGTGTCGAACAGGGTGGCGTACCTTATACTCAGAGTATCTAAAAGATACTCGTTGAAGGTCATACAGGTTTACGCACCGACCTCGACACACAAAGATGAAGAAGTAGAAGTTATGTATGAGGACATTAGTAGAGCCATACATACCTCGGAAACTTACTTCAATGTTGTAATGGGGGACTTCAACGCAAAGCTGGGCAAGAGAAGCGAAGATGAGTTGAGAGTGGGGCAATTTGGATGTGGGCTTAGGAACCAAAGGGGCCAGAGGCTGGCCGACTTTCTGGAGAAAGAGGGACTCTCTATGATGAACTCTTTCTTCAAGAAGCCGCCTCATAGGAAATGGAGCTGGGTGAGCCCCGATGGTAACACCAGGAATGAGATTGACTACATTATGACCACTAAGAGACGGATATTCAACGATGAACTGATGGCCGTTGGGGCAGAAAAGTTCTCGAGTGGAGATCACGTACCGGCAAGCGAAGCATAGGACGGCCACCCACGAGATGGACAGACGACCTTATGAGGGTCGCGGGGTCTCGTTGGATGCAGGCCGCTTCCAACCGGCCGAAGTGGAAGTCAATGGGGGAGGCCTATGTTCAGCAGTGGACGTCCTATGGCTGAAATGATGATGATGATGATGATGATGATATGCACAAATGTAGTAATTATTGTTTTCAAATGACATCGTTTGGAGTAGGTTGACACATCATTATGCCAGGATGTTCTCCCATATTTTTCTGTACAAGGTCAAATTTATCACAGAATCGGTTCATACTAATATGATATGATATTCAGGACCTTCAAACTGAAATAGCTAATTTAAAAGAAAGCCTTACATACGTGACAGGTAAATATGAGTTAACAAGAAAAGAGATCCAGGGTCACATTAAAGCAATGGAAGAACTAACTAATCTCTCAAAATATAATCAAGAGCGGTTTGATTCTTTGACACAAAACTATCAATGTGATTGTAATCATGTCCAAGAAATATCTAATCATAGTAATGCATCCCAGCCTGAACATCTGTTAAGTAATAGTTTAAAATTTAAAAATATACCAGAAAATAATGTAGTAATGATTAGTGATGAATCGGGAAAATCTATGGGTTCAATATTATCTATTAGCTTAGGGAAGAATGTTTTAAATTATTGTATGCCTGGTTGCAATTATAGAGATATTATAAAAAAGGCTTTATCAATTAAGTTTGAATGTAACACAACTTTGGTAATATTTTGCGGCAGAAGAGGTGACATGGATAAAAAGTGTTTAATAAAAATGTATGACTCTTTAGCACACTTAGATGTTGAAAAGATAATTACTGTAACTCTTCCATATATAAATGACTTGAATGCAACAGAAAACAAATATAGGTTTATACTAAATAGTTGCCTTCACACAATTTCTACAAACAATAGTAATAAATTTAATTATTTAGATATAAATATTTTTAAACACAAAAAAACTACTAAAGGTAGAATTGTTTTATCGAAGTATTTAAGAGGACAAATAGCTAAATCTTTATTATACTATATTAATTAACCATACTTTTGTCGAACTAATACTTCTGTTAAGATAAAATGTTATTTAAAAGATTAATTTCTAAACAAGTCGTTTAATCTGACATTTTTAATTATTCTACATTTTGAAATACTAACTATATTTGACATTTAATTTAATTTTTGGACATGTATGTTCTATTATTATTTTTTAATTTATTTGAAGTTTTCGTATATTTTTTGACTGTCAGAGATTTGTTAATTCTCCTTATAATCATTTATCATACTTTAAGTATTCGTTAATATGTGACATTTTAAATTATTCTACACTTTGAAATACTTATTAACTATTTTTGACATTTAATTTAATTTTTAATTTATTTTTTGTACTATTATTATTTTTTAATTTACTTGACATTTTGATGTTTTGTTTTTAAGATATATTGGTTTTTTAATTTTTGCATTAATTGTTTTTACATTTTCTTTAAATATATTTAAAATTTTCGACATGTAGGTATTTGTCTACATACTTACTAATACGTGTGATAAGTTGAGTGATGTGGATATGAATTTTTCATTTTCATTAACATTTTATGTACATTTTTTTACTGTCAGAGATTTGTTAATTAATCGTTTAACATACTATAAGTACCTATTCGTTGATATGAATTATTATGACTAAGTTGTCAATCTATGACGTCGATAAGTGTAACATTGTGTACCTACATCGAATAAACTGATTTGATTTGATTTGATTTGATTATGAGTTTAACTGAGTTGCTACAATTTCTAAGTGTGAGTTTCTGAAGATATCCCCGAAGGGTTAGTTCTACCTAACTGCACAACCAGAGCACTCACGACTACGGATAAAACTGTAAACAAAATAACGTATTCCTACTATTTATCTGAGGTGAAATTAGAAAAGAGAAAGATCATGTTCAGTTTTGACTTTAATATTTACAAAAAAATAGATGAAACTTTGGGTAGCGATATAGACTTCATTTTATCTTAAAATTTTAACGAGCAGTGTCGGAGAGCTAAATATCAAATTAGTAGACTACGCGGGCGAAGCCGCGGGTAACAGCTAGTTATATATAAATAAACAATAATTTTATTGCGCCGGCCAATTAAAAAAACGCAGCAGTTGACGTTTGCCAGTTTACTTTACTTAATTCGTGAAGAATTCACCTTTCAAGCTTTTTAATCTTACCTTTACTTGAAGTTGATTAAAACAGTTCTATCACTAACCCCGCAGTCTGCAGCTAACTTAAACTTATTTTGCGATGGATATACTTCCACAATAGCCTTCATTCCAGAACGTAAACGTGTAAATACTACCATAAACCCTTTGAGCCGTTTCCGCAGCACTGGTGTCACTGTGGAATTCGTAGTCATAAATAAAAGGATATTTCAAGTTTTATATTTTGTAAACTGAGCAGCGCAAACAGAAAAACACCAGAGGAAAAAATCAAACAAATGACGGTTTGCAAAATACAAACAGATGTGGATATAGCTAAAAATTTGAATTTGGAATTCCTACCCAAAAGGACAACTGTGTGATTGGCCAGTATGACAAATTGCCAATTTCATATGTAAGGACCTAAAACTTATATGGTGTTACAGATTTAACAAAATCAAGTATATTTTCTGGCGCACTGATTTAAACAAAATCTTACAAATATCTTCACGCCCATATCCCCGAAAAGGTAGGCAAAGGCACAACACTACATGCCGAAGACACTGAGTCCCATATTTTTAAATGAAGAAACACTTGTACTGTTTTACGTATCACTTACATTTTATTATTTTATAAATAGCCTACTGGTTTCGCAAACATCTGAGGGATGAAGGTCATGCATTTAATCCTACAAAAAAAAAAAATTTTTTCGATCCTACATTATTGTAATAAAGGTAGAAGGCTAAATGCTTTAGAAGCCTTAGAAATTAATAAAAGAAAAAACAATTCACAATTGTTAAATGACCAAATAGAATTGAACACATCCCCCCTATTAAATATTTTCTAATAATTTAATATAATCTAATAAGTAATATAATTTTTGTCATAAATTCATTTAATAACGTTTCAGTTGTATTATTATTATTATTATTGCTTTGACTGCTTACTGCTTATTTTGTATTGACATATCCTTTAATATTTATTTTAATGTATTTTCATGTTGGATATTTTTTCTATGTAAATATATAATTTTAATTTAAATAATTTTACTTTTTACAGGTTCCCCGTCCCCATACAATCAAGTTTTTGGCACTATAAATGTCCCGGGTTATTTTTGCAAATACATATTTTTTTATATTTTTAAGGGCTTATTAAGTTAATATGAAATTATAATAGTGTCGAAAAGACCCTAAAAAAACAAAAAAAAATCATGACGCTCATATGATTCATGAGCGTATCATAACGTATCGTCACCTTATACGTCCCATGAATCAGAAATAATTCATATAATTATCTGTGCAAAAAGAAAACTATAAACAATAAATGGCTTGTGCATTATAATTATCTATGCAAAAATAAAACAATAGACAACAAATGACACATATTTCGAATTTCGATGTTTTATGACATTTCCAATAAAACATTCAAGTCAATTCAATTTATTTAAGTTCAAAAGTTCACGAGTATTATCTGGAAAGTGTGTGTAAAATGGGTTCTTCAACGAGGCACACTGAGTCCAAATGCTGAAATCTTATTGTATTTCATAATAATGTCGTGATAAATATTGTTCCTAATAAAGACTGATTTCGTATCAAATTGTTTGATTTTAGGATGGAAAATAACTTTGATAAATAAATATATATTGATAAATCACTACAGTTTTTTTTAATTTTTTCGATTTTCATGATGTATCCCACACGTCCAAACACCAAAAATCGTGTTTATACTCCTACGTCCATAAATAAAATGCAGGCAAAATAGCTTCTATATATTTTGATCATATGTGATTCATGAACGTACTAAACTTGGTACAAAATATGTCCGATGAATCATATATGATTCACTGGACAGGGAACCTGTTAATAATTAATTACTTATTTTTTATTTTTTTGGTCTGACATTTACATTTAATTTAATATTACTTTTTTAATTTTGACATGGACATTTTTTTTTTATTTAACTGACTTAAGCATAAATAATTAAGTTTTACATATGTATAAATAGCAAATTAAATTTAGTAATTAATTAATGAAATTGAGGTAATTAACATGTTATTTATTATTGTTTTCTCAAATTGGATTAATTTCCTGATTCAGTGGGGAAAAAATCAATAGCTTGCAACCCTATTGTATAACGCATTTAAGTTTTTTGTATCTACCCACTATGAAATGAATTTAGGTTTATTATTCAAAAATATTGTTCAGTAATTTAAGTTCTAGCCCTGATGATGCTGTAAAAAGCGAAACCGGTAGGCTATTTATAAAATAATAAAATATAAGTGATACGTAAAACAGTACAAGTGTTTCTTCATTTAAAAATATGAATATTTGGAAGTTTTACCAAGCGCCGACGATGGAAAATATCAAAAAATAAAAAAATAAAAAAAAATTATCAAATACACTGAGTCCCACAATGTGATAGGTGGCTAGCCTATCGCAAACTTTCTATAACATTAATTCATTATTAGATGCTTATACAATATTAATTTATTACAGTAATTATTATGATATTATGATAATACCATCCGTTATGTGCGTTTAACTACAAGACTTTACCTACTGTGTGTTTTACACATAACTGAGAGCCGCACTCAGAGACGTCTATTCTGTTTTATTACTCATTAAGTCGACATTTTCTTTACAAAATTGTGATTTAATGATAGATTAAATGTCTCTGATTGCGGCTATGAGATGCATTTTATTGCCGCAGTATACATTGCGCATACATGTTATCCTATCATATGGCTCAACATCTCCGGGCAAACAAGAAAACCAACAATAACTTTCAAACTATATCCGTCGATAAAAGCGTAGCTAGCCGTCGGATGTCCCAGTTGTCAGCAGTTCCAATATCCTGAACTGTCACTGCGCCATATGTGAGCTTACCAATATCCAATGTCCGATATTGGCATATGGTATTTATCTTCTACTGCTTATAAAAGTGGCTCATTGTAAGCTGGATTTTAACTCTGTTATTAATAAACATAGACTAATTTACTGCAAGGTTCAAAATGGTATCATAGTCTTTCTAATATTGTGATGCAGACTACCTGGAGTACTTTAGTCTATATGTTTACTAGTATTATAAAGCTACAGAGTTTGTTTGTTTGCTTGAACGTCTGAATCTCAGGAACTATGAGTCCGATTTGAAAAATTCTTTTAATGTAGGATAGCACATTTATCAAGAAAATATAACATCGCACTAAGATTAATAGGAACGGAGCATCAATGAAAAATGTTTAAAAAAATTTGGTTTTCCAAATTTCTCCATACAAACTGTAAGTGACTGTTAATTTCAAGCGATACGGTGTTTTTTTATACAAGAGGAGGCAAACGAGCAAGTGGGTCACTTGATGGAAAGTGATCACCGCTGCCCACGGACATCCGCAAGTCGCAACATCAGGAAATCACAGATGCATTGCCGATATTTAAGAAATGAGTACGCTCTTTTCTTGATGGTTCCGAAGTAATATTAGTAGGGAATACCGCCCTCGGTAATTGATTCCACAACGGTGTTGTGCGGGGTAAGAAATGTCTTCGGAATCGTAGAATTGTAGATTGCCATGCAAAGATCCGGAGAAGCCGGTCGTTTACTTTATTTTTTTTTATAACTAAGACTGTAAAGGAAAAGGCCACTTACCCAGTAACCCAGTGTTAGTCCGGGCTCCCTTGCAGAATAGACCATCTACCATCCTGCCAGGCAGCTCGTAAAAGGCGAGCGACGGCCTAAGACCATGATATCTGACTATGTGGTAGGTGGAATTTCGCAGCGACTTGCCCCTATTGGTGCAATCCTATTTTTACCGCCATAACGTCAGCGCTTGCCTTCGACGTGTTCCGGTTCGGAGGATAAGGCAGTCGATAAACTTACTTTTGCTGGAGGCCTAACATCTGCGCCGCAGGTTGGCAACGCACCATTGCCACCTTCGGTGTCTCTAGGCGGCGTAAATTTCTTACCATCAAGAAATCCGTTTGCTTTTTTGCCTCCTAATATTATAAAAAAACTATATTTTGTAATCAAGTCCAGATCTGATGATGGGAAACTAGAAAAATCGAGAAAAATGCCCAATTTGTACTTAGATGAAATAATTATTGAACTCAAGGTCAATTTGTTGCATTAAAATAGAAAAAAAAACATTTTTTAGCCTTTCTACGATTCCCCATTCAGGCGTAATAACTTTAACAAATATCATAACATGTGCAAAATTTTTCTTTCACCCATATCCTAACTGTAAAAAGGCTTGACTGTGATAGTTGAAATTTTGTACGTATATTACAGTGGTTGGATGTTTTAAAAATGGACATTTATGTTTTGTGATATTTTTGAGGCTGAAGATAACTTTTTATTTCAATATATAAACGGTCTTATTAAAAAAAAATATATTCACGCCCATATCCCCGAATAGGTAGGCAGATGCACAACCAGGGCACCCACGTCTAGCCGAAGACACTAAGTCCCACAATGTGACAGGTGGCAAGCCTATCGTCAAACCGGGCACACATGCAATCCCGAGCAAACTTTTTTTAAATTAGAAAATTGAAAATCAACATTTTATAATTTTTGTTTTTTTTCCTGACCCGGGGATCGAACCCAGGACCTCAAGAAGTCAAGTCTGACGCCAGACCGTTAGACCGCAGAGGAGTTATATAAAAAAAACTTAAGGGTCCATGTACGCTATAATACGTCAGCAATATAATATTTTTTTATCATACAAAGCAATCATGGATCTTGGTGACAAAAATACATAAGATTAACAAGTACATAAGATAACTAAGTGTGGGGCCTTAATAACTTTAAAAGGCTGGTATAGCCTCGTAAAACATCTAGTTAATTTATAATTCCATTCTAAGGTCACAATTTTGTCAAAGCGTTGAAACTTAAAGCACTTAAAAATGTTAACTTAGTTGAAGGTTTTTCTTGTTCCAGTTCGACAGTTACGTCTCCAGTTCGAGGCTCCAGAAAGCTTTGCCAAGTTGGAATTCATGTGCTGCCAAATTTACTTTTACCAAATGAACTCAACTCGCTTTGACAATTCAATCCCTGAAGTTAAGTTACGAGTATAAACGTTTCACTCTTTGAACTATAACAATAATAATGAACAACTTATTTTTATATTGTTTTTTATGATATTTTAATGCAAACAAGCCGACGAATTTTCTGATGGTAAGAAATTCACGCCGCTTAGACAACAAATGTGGTAATGGTGCGTCGAATTTTCTGATGGTAAGAAATTCACGCCGCTTAGACAGCAAAGGTGGTAATAGTGCGTCGGATTTTTTGATGGTAAGAAATTTACGCCGCCTAGAGACACCAAAGTAGAAACGGTGCGTTGCCAACCTGAGGTTCAGATGTTAGGCCAAAAGTAAGTTTAGTGTTTACTTTAACAAACTGGAACACCTCAGCGGCTAGCGTTGACGTTATGGCGGCAGGAATAGGTAAGGCGGTGGTACCAATCCGGGCGAGTCGCTGCGAAACTCTACCACCTAGTCCGATGTCACGGTGTTTGTGACGGTAAGCCTACACACGCATTTTACAAGCTGCTTGACAAGAATGCAGATGGTCTATCTGCAAAAAGCCTGGACCAATACGGGGGAAAACAAACGTCAGTAGGTGTACTAAATGATCCCCTTAGATCAGAATTTAGTGCTGCTAGTTTAAATTATTACTAAATATCATGACACAAACTTAATATAAGAATGATGTAGACATGTAACCTAACCTTTTAAAAACTTTTTTTTTATTTATTACACCTGAAGGGATGGACCAATTTTCCTTTTTCTCTAATAAAGATATATTGTAGGATAAATAGGAACGGTAATGCTTCAATCCGTATAAATTGTGGGTAGCCGTTAAAGGCAAGCGATACAAAGTTCGCCAGGTCAGCTAGTTTTCTAATAATAACAACGTTGCCAGGTATTGGATGAAGACCTGTCGTAAGAGGCGTCTGAAATAGGGTTGGGGCTCTGAGGCAACAGATCGAGGGGCCAGTTGGGTTAAAAAGCAGCGGATGTGAGGCAGCATAACAAGGCGTAAACCCATGCTGCTGTCGTCAAAGTGCTGATACCAGAAGATTGGCTCTTCCGAGCGGATAAGCCTCCACGCAGGTGTGAAAGTGACAGCGTTACGTTCTTAGGAGAACCTCGCATTCGCCCAATACCCATAGAGGATGTTCACCGAGTGGCTTTAGCCGGCAGGAGTCCGGCATAACCTGCCACTTCCAACAAAAGCAGTGGGTATTCCACGAAAACATTTACTTCGTCAAAAGAAGGGTATTGGATGAAGTGCCTAGTTAGTGATAGGTTTACCATCTAACACATTATTTGACTATAAGTACTAATTTTGTAATAAAGAAAAGTTGCTCGGGATTGGATATGTGCCCAGTTAGCAAAAGGGTTGTCACTTATGACATTTTAAGACTGAGTTTCTTCAGCTAGGCGTGGGTGTTCTGGTTGCGCCCCGGCCTAGCTTTTTAAAGATACACGCGTGAAGATACTTTTTACTTTATCTTCATTTCCCCTTTTTTAAATGTAGTGATACCTTAATGCTACTGTTTATATCAGTACCTTCTGAAATCATAACTCTCCAGTCACAAAATAAGAAAAATTTTCAGCTCAACTCTGCCCCAGTTAAATGCAAAACTACTTTCTATATTCATAAACTTTGCAAGGCGTATCTTTCCTTTCAGATTTTCTGTAAAATCAGCGATACTTCAAAGTAAATTCCAGGAAAATTCCATAACTTTGGAACCAGACAACTTTGGCTGTTTAACTTCACTTCCAAGAAATAATTTCGATAACAACTTTGCATCTCAGGATAGTTGGATCAAACCAATTGGAACAGTGCCAAAGGCTATTGTGACTTGGTTACCAGGAAAACAACATTGAGTTGGACATTTCCTGCTTAACATTCTTTTTATAATGAGATCATCAACAGGTAAATTTCTCTGTCCATATTTGTCCGTTTCCTCTGTATAGAATAGACTACATGTGTCCTGGCACCCAGCTATTATGTGGCAAGCGTTAGATGGGATATTACCAACAAGAGCACTGGTTAAGCCGATTTGAGTGAAAACCAGGTAGCGGACAAAGGATACTTTTTATTTCGTTCAACTGTGAGGAAACTAGGAGAAAAAATATTTTATTTTTTCTCATACAAACTGAACGTATGGAACAAAGTTCGCCGAAGCATCTAGTACGTAAAACCAGGAGACTGACATAGGATACTTTTTATCCCGTTCAAATGTTAGCAAATAAGAGAAACAACCCTTTTTCCCTACATACAAACTGATAGGGTGTAACGAAGTTCTCCAGGGCAACTAGTACGTAAATAAATACCAGTATAAATGTAATAGCCATCCAGATTTGGAAATATAGACATCTCCGTTCATCACTCAAATTGGGTATTGAACCAGAGCCTCGCAGTTGGTCGGTGGTGTCCAGTGTGTACTCTAACCTGGGCCAATGGGATGGAGGAACTTATTCATGTATAATCTGAGACTATATATTTTACAGCCCCAGGGATGTAATATTAAGTGCCTCCGAGCCAAAACGATGTCTGAACAAAGTAAACAATCTTGATTTTTCTTATTTTCCTAACAAATGAAACACTAGTGCAAATATGTGCGGGATAAACAACAGGAAGACAGCCTCCACATGTATATAGGATACGCCCAGCTGTCGCCAACTCGAGTCGTCTGGGTCACGGGGGTCATGCTCCATTTTGCGAGGACAATCAATCAAGTATATTATATTTTATGTATATATCTTATTCACTTTGAACGCTGTACTATTTAAGCTTAATAAATATTATTTTTAATTTAAATACATATACATTTATACATATCTTAACGCCAAGTCGCTTACGGGGTAGGCAGAGAGTATAGCGTGCTAAATCTGTCTGGCATACCTGCCTGGTTTCTTCTACATTTATTGCGCTTTTTATACGAACACGCCAGTTTTGGAGACTGTTGACACCCTCGTATAATATCTGAGCTATTTATGCCCGGTTCCTATATTCAAGAAATGAATGGTTTTGATTACGGGTGGTAGTGGTTTGTAGTAATGGTACAACTAACTAACAACTAACTACGGTTGCTCGTTTTCGATAGTTATCTAAACATCTCATAAAAATATTAGTAACGCTTCGTTACTTTTGGGCGAACTACGAATAATTTAATTTTGGATTACGTTTCGTTGATTGTAGGACCCGGGCATTATTCGTGGAATTTCAACTTGGGTCTACCCGGGTACCTACCTACATCCACCCACATTCGCATTGTATATCTGCTTGGCCAATCTTTCACCTGCCATTCTTTCCATAAGACCACCAAACATTTTCTTGCTCCTATTTGGACTGCATTTATCCTTTTCCTATAATTTTAAGACATGCCCAACTGTTGCTTCCATAAAGCAAAGTTGCGATAAGCACAGAAGTATGCAAAGCGAAGTTGTATGCAAACACCTTAACTCAAAACCTCGCTTTGGAATAGCTTACCCAACGCTCCATTCACACTATTCCCTGAACACACTCTCCTCTCCACAACCGCGATGTACCTTTTGTCTCTGCTAAATGAATAACCAAAACATACAATTTTATCAATTTAAATAAAGAATATAAAAAATAAATCTGCACGCCATACGCAGAAGACGTACAACCATGGCACCCATGATACACCAAGTCCCACGAGATGATAAATACATATAAAATCTTTTAACAGATAACTGAGTTTGTTTTACTATGTTAAGACAATAAACAAGCACGCTGCTTTCTGATGGTAAAGTAAATGGTCTGTTATACCATAGATGTTATAGGTGAGTTGAAGATCTTATTTTCAAGTCCACTGGGTGCTCTTCATTCTGGACCTAAACATGACAATATATACGACCTCGATGTTATGAAAAGGTGGTAATTTTCTATTTGGGCAAGTTCCTGCAAAGCACTATACCATGGATGTTATCGTTGGATATAACCCATTTAACTTTATTCGCAGGTATAAAGGTCTATTCCACAGACAAAATATAATAATGGGACAACTTAACTTACAACAAAAGAGTATGAGAATTAAAATGCTATTTAAAATATTAAAGTAGATTGAACTCTTAACTTCGGTTTGAATAAACCTGATGATTGATCTGGAGTACATTCATTACTCTTTTCATACAAACGCACTCGTTTCGGAGACTCCTGATCCCATTCTAGGAACACGAGTGATTTTATCGTTGTATATTGACCATGGTCTTCCCGGGTAAATCTCTGTTTTGTCAATCTTTTATAAGTTATTCTTTCCACACGATCGAACAAACGGAGAATAACCCTGTTGATGCTGGTGTAAAAATAAAAAAGCTTTTACATTAAACCCTTTTTTTAATACCACTCTTTCTTGGATCTCACTGTTGCGAATTCAGCTAGCATAACACCACATTTCTGTAGCGCTCTCATTTCGATCTCATTTATTAATTAATAACTAAAAAAGGTAATTTAAATCCAATTAATTTTCGAAATCTCTTTTGAAAGCAGTTGTTAATTTGCGATTATTTCTAACTACCATTAAGTCTACATACGTAAGCTGTTAACCTTTCGAAAACTACAAGCTTTGTTATTTCTCAATCAACTCTAAAACAGACATCAAGCGTTAATCTAAGTTTACGATCCTACGTACAACATCGACTATCTAAACCGTTTCTAATTTATTATTACAAACAATCTAAGAATTTATGATGATTAATATTCTTATTGAAGTATAAGTACCAAAAGCCCAACATTTTCTCTCTGAGGATTAATTTATTATCAATATTATTATATTACTATAATGAAGTATAGTGAAATTTATACTGCGACGTTTTGCATAATCATTAAGCATCTGCTTTTTGTGATAGTAAGTTTAAATTTACAAATAAGTACATAAGATATTTTGAATATAAAAATTTAAACGATTGTTTTATTGCTAAAAGTGATGATGTTTTTTTCTTGCGGAATGTCGAATATTTGTTTTGTAGATACGATTGAAAATAGATTTAAGAAAATTATGAATGTCATTTTATAATGTATTAAAATTGTTGTGTATTTTTTTTTCTTAAATGACATATATTTTTAATGTTATACCTACATATATTCAAATCAATGTAACAAAAGTTTTTTTTTATATTTTGTAAATGTATATTAATATACCTATATAAATAACGGAAATTGTCTCCATTAATGTATATAATAAGTAGCATGTCTATATAAATACTATGTTAAGTAAAATGTAAATACAGATTTTTTGTCACTACATAAGTAGAATTTATTTTTCAATCAACATATAAATATAATATAAGAATAATTGCCATAAAAAGGTATGTTGTTGTTATAAATGTATAAATATAACACTTATTTTATTATATCTATTAATCATTAAAATATAATAACATTGTTTAAAATTGGATTCTCAACCGATAAAAAGCTACCACTTAACCGTTGTGTAGTATTTTATTTATTGGTAGGATGTCAATTTTAGATAGCGTTTAATTAAAAAGGCCTATGATTCTTTTGTTAAGGTGATTTATACTTACATTTTATGACAACTATTGTTTAACAGTGACACATATTAAAAAAAACATGTAATAATACAATAAATTGTACAAAAATAAATAATCTTACGGAACCTTGATGACTTTTGTACAGGATGCCTGCTTGTATATATAGATAAATAATAGTACGTAAAATATTATTTTATCTGTAATAAGTAACAAAAAGTTTATTTAGATAATATGTAAAAAAAAATATACATAATAACGTATTTAATTTTCAATAGATAAGTAAAAATATGCCGTCAATACTATATACCTCAGAGACAAGAAGACGTGGTTTTCTACGAAGCAAAAGCATTAGTTTTATTTTAGCCTAGATATTATTGCGCTGTAAAACCTTCTAACACAGATAAGTTTTGCACAAACCCATTAACTTACTCTCAGGTTTAAAGGTCACTCGGTCTGAAATGATAAAATAGACATTAAATCAATCGTTCACATCTCATATATTCTTTATATAACCACTTCTAAACACTTGTACATCGTTTCTGTACTTCTCGGTTTTTCTAGTACTACAAACATTTCACGTTTTCGAATAAATAGTCGGAATGGAATTCGTATAAACGTAACTCATTTCGATATAAGTGTAGGCGATGGCGCTTACCACTGGAATCTCAATAATCTAGTAATATAACTGGATTAGTGTCGTCAGTCAGATTACGTATTAATATTCCTGCAAAGACCCACACGGTTTGAGCCAGTTTAGTATTTCTTTGTGACATTAATTTGGTACAAATATTTTTAATTGTGCGTTACCTAACAACCAAATACTATTTGTAATTACAAAGTGAAATACTTGACTTTTCCTGCTATAAACCCGTGCTCGTCATTGTCCTGACTTGGTTTGGTTTGTCCTATTAACATCTCAGGTTACAAATAATAAATTAATATTATTCAACTTTTATAATTATTAATTTTTAAATAATTTGAGGATAAAAATTTACTTTCAAGCAAACGCAAATTTAGAAACAGAATTTTATTTACATAAAATGGACACAATTTTTTGGTTTTTGTTGACAGAAGATGTTTTGTTTGATTCGTAAAGTTACCGGTTTCATTTTTGGCACATAAAATATATATTTGCGTTTGAGATGCTTTCTCGATAGTTGACTACGGAAATCAGCTACGTATTCGTTTCATACGTTTCGACTTTCGACTAAATGTGAAATGTTTGTAGAAGGGGTAATATTTATAACTAAACTAATATTTCTATTCCAACTTAAATCTACGTCATTCTATTTACTAGTAACTATGATCAACCTATGACCTAACTTACTATAACTAAATTAAGGTTGCTTCTAAGGTTTTTTTATGTGATAGGTCTTCGAACAAGCTCACGGGTCAAAATAAGTAAAATAACATTAATGAAATTTCATACCTAACTAGACTATTAAATTTCTAACTGTTAAGGTACGATTCCACCGGTGTGCTGAACTGTGCGGCACTGTAATGCACAGTGTACGACACAAATGTTTGCGATGGTCGACTCACTCGAGCAAACAATAACAAATTGTACGCGAACATAACTAAAATGTTTGCGCACATCTGTACAACATTGTGCGCGCACACATGCATGCTATGGACTCGTGTCGACGCGTACACGCTTGTGTTCGCGAACTAAGTCTTGCGTCCGCCACCGGAGCGAAAACATTTATTTGTACGCGCACATCGTTCGATTGAGTCAAATTTGGATTGGACGAATAATAAAGTTATTAGATTTATTCCAACAACTGAAACTTATTCTCTATTATGGGATTCCAGTCACGATGATTATAAAAATAGAAACAAAAAACACGACGCCACTCAAGAGTTAGCTCAAAGTTTCTATTTTTATTTCTTCTACAAATCTATTCGTTTCTTCATCTCGTCGCTGTAGGAAAGGCCTCACCCAACTACGGTGTTTCTTTCTTCGTTTCTTTTTAAGCAGACTACATAATAAAACACAAGCTGCAGCACAAAGCACTACGTTTTCTCGGCCGTCCATATTAACAACTGAGGATAGAAATCAAAACTCTTCTCAGTGAACATGTTCGTACTCAAGTGTGCCACAGTGTGCGTTTACAAAAGTGACGCACAGCCTTGCCGGTGGAACCAGAAGCTAAACGCTTTAAAAGCCTGTACGTGCAATGCTAGAGTTCTGCACAAAATGTTTGTAATCAAATGTGCTGCACCCTAATTTGGTGGAATCGTACCTTTATCGTTCTATTTCTGCCACTATTTTGTGCACGCCAATTGTTAAAATGATCGAAAAACAAATATACAGGGTAACTTTGAAAGGACCGGCAAAATATAAGGGGGTAAAATCTAAATCTACATATAGGTAATGGTAATGTATTTTGAATATTATTTTCAAATAGTAATATTTACTTTCATAAATATTATTTTAAAATATTCCCCAAAAAATCTTTACTTCTTATCATACTATGTCATGACATAGCCAGCCTGCGAATGCGACAACGGTCGGTGGGAACCAGTTTTATGCTTTGTTTAGGTTATAACCACGCATTTTGTATTTTGCGTCGTATAAATTGTTTCTTTTTTAAATTTTCAGATTCTTCATAGATTGAAAGTGTTATTGATTTTAAACCGTTTCTCAAAATTTGATTGGTGCTTTAAATGCAACTCTGTATATCCCACTATCTGCTTGGCAATCACCATTACCATTATTGGTATCTAAGAATAGGCGCGTATATACTATTGCACTGAAACAGATTTTACAGTAGGCTGAAACATGTAAAAAAATAAATAGGCCAGAAAAACAGATTGGGCCTATCTTCATATAAAAAAATAATTTGAAAATTCAACGATCTTGTACTGCTTAGACATTTGATTAAATATATATTTTATAATGTATATTTAGAAATGCAACAATTTGTGATGAAGTATTTAGAGATCTACAGGATGTTTGATAACAATTTGCCTAGTTCGAACATGAAATCCTACTAATATTATAAATGCGAAAATTTGTATGTTTGTTGCTCCTACAAAATTAATTTAACACACACAGAGGGTAACTTGGATTAACACATAGGATTGCTTTTGTGGGACAATTAACCACGCGGGCAAAGCCGCGGGCAACAGCTAGTATTATTACAAAAGTATCATAAAGCTTTTGTTAATAGTGAAAAAACGAAAAGATAAATTGGTTATATATATTTAGTGTATAATTAAATAGTATACAACAGTTGTAATACTAAATAGTATACAAGTTGCTTTCCGCTGTTTGTCCTTATGTGTGCTTAGATCTTTAAAACTTCGCAACGAATTTTTGGATAGATATGGTGATTCAAGAGGACGGTTTTTAAGTATAAGAATATAGAAGTTACCACCCACCCTTACACAGCTGGGACAGGCTGCTAGTTAGGTATATACTAACTAGTGCTAGAGCAATATTTTTTTTATCTAACTTTTTTACGAACAAAAGAGGGCAGTTACGAGATATTTATAATGTAATGTAGTAATAACGCTGTGACTAATTTGAAAGCTTCCTTGGGAGGAAACTAAATTAGAAATAATGGCACCCAAGACAGTCCTAAGGTACGTGACATAATTGAGAAATTACGCGAGAGTAGGCTGCGGTGGTAAGACTACATTGCTCTTAAGTTACTACTTATTATAACAGATGTAGTTCTTTAGTAGAGTAGACCACAAGTAGCTGTGTTTGATAGATGGTTTTAATGTGAAATATCGGGGAAGTGGATAATCGTATTATTAAAAAAATAATTCTGTAAAAAAAACGAAAACCACACCTAGCTTTTCACTAATTAATCTTATGGGTGAGTTTTGCAATAGAATTTCGACAACAGTAGTTGGTTAATGATCAAAAAAAGTGTGTGTGCGATTTACACAAGATAGAAGTGAAACTTCATTAAATCGACAAAATAATGAAATGAATATATGTTTGTGTCTCTTACCTGTCGTTTTTCCGTTGCACCCGTTTTGAAATCACAACGATTCTAAAGAAGTTTCACTTCAATAACCCTTTAAAATCTAACTGATGTTTATTCGAACCATTTTTTTATACATACCAATACGTTGGAAAAATTATTAATATTCCAAAAAGAAGAATTGTGATTAAAGAAGTTTAAAATATTTTGATAGTCCAGTATGTAGAGGCTTAATTTGGCTATACAGACTGATTAAGTTTGCCAAGCAACACTTACTTTCATCAAAATGTTGTCTTAAGTTTCTTCAGAGGCTCTAATCAAAAGTTGACCCTATGAGGTTGGTTGCTTTTACTTTACGGGGTTTATGAAGATTTTATAAATGAAAGCATAGCAATGGATAGATCGACCAATTTCTTGATCAAGAGCTCATTTGCTCGGTTTTAAAGTGCTTAGTTTTAGAAGGATTCGTACGGAAATAGTGCGAACAGTAGTAATTGACCTAGAGATGTGAAGGGTGTACGGTAATATATTACTTAATTTTTATTTTATAGACAAATGTGTACTCACCAAACTAATTTTAAAAGAAAAACAATTTTGAACTGGACAACATTTTAAGTAGGATTATAAGTTTTTGGGTTATTTGACTAAATTAAAAAATGAGTTACAAAAAATTTCATGTTCACATAAAGCTTTTTTTTAAAACAAAGAATTTTCTAGTTAACTTGCTAGAACTTGTATGAAAGTAAAGGGTACTTATATATTTTCAAAAATATTGTTATGTTTTCTTGAAAAAATGCAGAACTTTTGAATTATTCAGTGTCAAGTGGTTAGCATAAATGCCTAACTACACCGATCAACTGTGAGGCTCGCGTTCGATCCCCGACGGGGGCAGACATTTGTGTGATGAACATTTAGATGTCTGCATTACCGGGTCTGAGTGTTTATTAAATTTAATCTGGTATCTATTTAAGGATTTCTATGAATTAGTATCGTTGGCTAACAACTATAACACAAGAATATAATTTGCTTACTTTGTGGTTAGATTCAATTTGTGTAAGTTGTCCAATGAAATTTATGTATTTACTTTCAATTTTGGTTTTGAACCAATTTAGTACTTAATCAAAGCTGTTATAATCAAAGCTGTTATTTATAACAGCTTTGATTATATTGATGTAAGTGAAGTAAATAGCCACCGTACATAAATTATCTTATATGTTTTTAAGCTATATTTAGTTCTTTTGTTTTAAAAATGCGTACTTTTTTAGTTATGATCAAAAAACCCTCTGAAAATGTTACTTCATTGATCAAACATATTAAACTTTGAATAGTCGATAAGTCAATAAAACGTTTACTTTCAGAATAACCTTTTTAGAACAATAATTAAGCGCAGTAAAACTGCAAAATCCGACTCCAGCTATATTAGTGGGTACCATGCCGCGATTTAATAATATTTTTTCGAAAGATAATAAATTAATTTATAATATTATATATAACCAATTTATATATATACATATATATATAAATTTGACAACAATCTGTGTAAGTGCATAAACTCACACTCAATATCACTCACTCAAATACCAATAGTCGGATTATGATTAAATTATATGGGAGCACCTCGAAATTATCATTTATTTCTCTAGAAAAGAACCATCAAAATCAGTTGGCTACTGGCCGAGTAATCGCGTAACAGACATACATAAAAAACGTACAGTCGAATTGAAAATCTCCTCGTCGTCGAAGAGAAGAGAAGTCGGGGGCCATGTACGCTATAATACGTCAGCAATATAATATTTTTTTTTCATACAAAGCAATCATGGATCTTGGTGACAAAAACACACAAGATTAACATTAATATGCTTTATAAGACTAGTGTTTCCAAAACACGACTCATTTCACTTTGCTCGATAGAAAAAAATCAAAAAGTTAACCCTTTTTTGAAAGCAAAACCCAACTGTCTACTTCAATTATGAAAATACCGACACCAGATTTAACATAAACATAGATAGTAGTAGTAGTAGTATACCTAAAAGATAAGTGTTTCAGTTTTTATACTTTTTTTCGAATTACTTTTATAGTGTCAAAAATAGTGATTTGTCGCTTAAGACATTTACTTTAGAGCGCAATATTTCATAGTAATCATGGAACGGGGGAATGCGGCGATTGGCTTTTCTGGCTGACTAAGTATGGGAACTTAAGAAAAATGTCTTTAAATTGATAGATCTAACCATTGCCGTACTTTGCTTTAGTAAAAAATCCACCATAAAAATAGGTAGCTTCCTCCTTTTAAGTAAAAGCAACTAACAGCGTAAGGCTAACTTTGTAGCAGAGTCTCTGTAGGACCTAATTCCACTTTTTAACGAAAATTCAGCACAGATTTGCGTTAGCACGATTGATTATGAGGGAAGCTGGCCATTTACTCCAATATAGTTTGAAGTAAATAAAGTAAAAGACCATCTATTTTAGACTAAACCTCATAAAAAGATCCGTTTGCAGATACTGAAAATTATCGCACTGCAATAATTTTAGCCGTTTCACAAAACTCACTATCTGAAATCTACAATAAATTGTTGGGGTTTTAAAATAAAAATCACTACGCTGACCTACAAATTCATAGCGATTGCAATATCTCTTTCATGTTGAAACGATGACACTGCTGCCTTTATATTGCTTACAGAACGTTGTTTTACTATTTTTAGAATGCATTTTAACATTTTTTTAGAACGAATTGAAATTATTTTTAGAACGTATTTAAACTATTTTTAGAACGAATTTAAACCGTTTTTTAGAACGTATTTAAACTATTTTTAGAACGAATTTAAACTATTTTTAGAACGTTTTTTTAACTATTTTTCACATTTAATATCGATTAAATATTTCTAGCACTAATTAAGATAAAACCTTAAGATGTAAGAGTATATTGAGTAAGAAGCTGACTATAATTGTTTCATTACCACTGCGTTTTGATGATTCTTTTTTCGAAAGATAGCTAATGATTTCAATACGATTTCACATAAATGTAATCAAGATCCTACTCGTGTTTCTAAGTTGTAACTGAAATTAATAAAAAAAATATTTATTATTAAGCATTATCTATTTATGTATTATCATAATAATATATCATTAATTTTTATTTTTTACAGTGATGTCGTTAACTAAGACGACAAAATATGTTAAAAGTGTTAGATCAAAAATCATTTGTCACATCATGACTAATTGATATGTGCATTACCTATATGTTGTATACAAGTTGAGATAAAACAATGTTTAACCGACTCCAAAAACAAGAGGTTATCAATTCGACATTTGTTTTCGTATGTTAGGTTGCTTTAAAACAGACAGATTAGGTGGTATTTTTTTGGAATGGTAGGTCATAATTCCGATGTGGTCCTATATTAATACATCTACCATGTCACCACTAGTTTGATCGTGATCGAATTTTTCAATCAGATCCAGACAAAACCTAGATATTATGAGCGAAAGAAGAATCACCAGATAGCGGCGAGTTTAGAAAATTATAGTTAGTTTTCCCCTTAAACTACTCACAATATATTTGAAGTTAGGTAAAAATTAAATAAAAAAAAAAGCAGCTTTATTACATTAAAGTCTCTTTAAGTATCAGATATCAGGGTATTATAGAAATGAGATTGTACATATAACTTTTATGTTCAAATTTTAGTTTCGTCGAGTAGGTACTTTATTTAAAGGTATTTTTATTATAGTACTTGCCCTGTGCTTGGGCTAAATTTCTGTAAATTTTAAAGAAAGAAAAAATTTCGTCCCAGGCGGTAATTGAACCGTAACCTTTCGTCTCAAGCCAACGAATGCTCTAACCATTTGAGCTTCTAAGGATTCCAGTCCCGTTGCGAAAATTTTAATTCCTTTCTTACCTGTTAACGCGTGTAGTTATGTCCTGTGCATAGTTCTACGTACTACGTACGTATTTAGTAATCCGGTCTGGCCGAATTTTTTTCTTTTTTTTTAAATTTATAGAGATACTAAATTTATAAATAAAAAAGACATCCCTTTACAAATCACACAAATCGACCTAACCCCCAAGAAAGCAAATCACGTTCTTGTGTTATAGGTGTTAGTCAACGATACTTATGCATAGAAATACTTAAAAAAATACTGGTGTACATGTAATAAACACCCAGACCCTGAAATACAGACATCTATTTTCATTACACAAATGCCTGTCCCCGCCGGAAATTGAACCCGAGCCTTGCTGGGTTGTTGGATTTAAGCATATACGCTAACTCCTCTGTTAACGAGGTAGTCCTATTTACCTAAATATTAAGGCATTTGTTATTAAATACCTACAAAAATCTATAAATTTTAATCTTTATTATACAAGTAAGAACCATTCGCACGTTCCTGGATTCAATTATATAACTCCGAGTTAAAAATTTAACATAGGGTTAAGTGAAGTCTATAGTTTAATCCAAATATGAATAAAATTATTTTATAGATCTTACCTGTAGTTTCCCAGACATCAAACAGGAATACATGAAACAAAAACAAATTTTATATTATTTAAACTGAAGTAGTAAGTATAAGGTTATGTTTAACTTAAACTCAGATTATCAACTAGCTGTTCCGGCGAACTTCCTTTGACACTTTTATTTTGTGTGGGAAAAATAAAAAAACAATCTTGTTTCGTCGCACGAGACATATCTTATGTCCTTCTCCTGGTTTTAAGCTATATTTCCATATTTTCAGACAAATCGGTTTAGTCGATCTTGAGCTATAAAATATACTGTAACTATCAAGTAATCCGTAAGGGACTTGGCTTGGAGATATGTATAAATGTATGTACGATATAAAAGTGTTACTCGTAGTATAATAGTTAGTATAATATCTTATACTAAGTATTGGTCGTCTCTGTGGTCTAGCGGTCCAGGTGTTGGACTCGACTTCATGAGGTCCCGGGCTCGAATCCCGGGTCGACCAAACAAAAAAAATGTGGTTTTTATAATTTTCTAATGAAAAAAATTGTTCGGGATTGGATTTGTGCCCGGTTGGCGATAGGCTTGCAACCTATCACATTGTGGGATTTAGTGTCTTCGGCTAGTCGTGGGTGCCCTGGTTGTGCCTCTGGCTACCTTTTCTGCTTACTTTTTGGCGTGAAGATACTTACTTTATATCTTGTAAAGTTCAAGTTTATAATTTCGTCATGTCAATGCATTCATGCCTTTTTTACGAATTTAATAAATAAATATCCCTGGACTAGTCACACAAATTGAATCTAACCCCAAAGGCGCTCGCGAGTACGCTAGCCACTAGACCAGGGGTGGGCAAATTACGGCCCGCGGGCCGGATCCGGTCCTTGAGAGGTTTAAATCAGGCCCGCCGAGGGTTTTTTTTGGAAAAAATATGAACCTCCTTAAAAAAATTAATGGTCGAAATATTAAAAGACTATTGAAATTTGAACAATTAAGGTACTGAATCGATACTTCAAACATATATATTGCGAATTTCATATGTTAAGACTTCATAAATAGATTTTATTTTAATAAAGGATTGTAAAATAAAATAAAAAAATGCCTTATGTTATCTTTTTATAATCGTAATATTTACTGCTATTGTTAAGCGTTTTAATAAACCGGCCCGCCTCAAGAATTATTATAATTTACTGGCCCACCACTAGATTTTTTTTTAACTTACCGGCCCGCGGTCAAAAGAATTTGCCCACCCCTGCACTAGATCAACGTGGCAGTCAATAAACCGCCTCGTCATAATAAAATAAAAACAAAACAATAGTTTTTTTGACTATCACTATTCTCGTTTTTCTAAAATGAATGAAATAAATAAAAACTCGGCGATATCTCGCATGAGTAAACGCGTGTAGATCTAAAGAGACGAGCGGATAATGGCTTGGGAGTTGCAATCAATCCTCCTGCCATTGTAGCGTTACAAAGTGACAGCCGCAAAAAGTTCCGACCTTTCGTAGTGTAAAGTTTTTCATTCATAAAACGTGTCAACTTAGAAAAAAAGTCAGGATACAAAAAGGAATTGTGTTTTTCAATTTTCTAGTATAAATAACTTGGCCTGAGATCGGATATGTGCCCAGTTGACAACAGGTTTGCACTTATCACATTGTGGGACTTAGTGCTATCGGCTAACCGTGCACTGGTTGCATGCACCACTCACAAATTGCCCTACACGCATACAATCAGTCCCTTTCGAGCGTAAGTTGCGTTGTTGAGCGTTGACTGAGCCGCAAATTTCTATGTGTGTGAGTAAAAAAATTGAAAGACACAGTAGAATAGACCATCTGCCGCTCTGCCAGGCACTTTGCAAGGGGCGAACGCTAATTTAAACATAGGTCAGTACCAACAAGACCACTGGTAGTAGAACGCTGTGTAACAACTGGTCCGGGTAGGGATCCACCAAGGGTCGAATTCCGGTCTGGAGGGTAGGGTAGCCAGTAGACTTACCGAGTCAGTTACCAAGGGGGTTTTCCTCAACAATTATGACTTAGGAACCTTCTAGAAAAAGTGTACTCATTCCTTAAAGGTCGGCAACACATCTGTGATACTACTGGTATTGCGGATGCCCGTGGGCGGCGGTGATCACTTTCTATCAGGTGATCCACTTGTTCGTTTGCCCCCTCTTGTATATAAAAAAGCACCCCATCCCAGTACAGTGACGCACCTGTAATATCTATGTTATTTATAGGCCACAGTAGGCTCTCACCATCACGAGAGTGTGAACTTATTAGCTGAC
>NJDD01000406.1:322367-342565 GCA_002245505.1 Calephelis nemesis
AAAAAAACCAAGTCCGGCTAGCCGCGACGTCACACACGTTGCTCCGAATGCACAGCGACGCGACGATGCGACCGCAGTGTTCCCTACCTTCCACATTGACGACGTCGTGGCATGATGATGTGTACAAGCCCTTACGTAAAAAGCTAAATGGGAAATAATCGAAGTCGTTACCAACAGACAATCTAAGTCTGACGTCATGCGGGACATTTTGAAGTACCCTGTACTTGATTTTGAAGGTAGTTTATGTGGGAGATGGTATCAGTACTTGAGCTCGTCATTCTACATTTACGTAAAAAGCTAATGGAGAAAATCTATATTATCTAAATAGTATCAGTAGATAAAGCTTCACTGTGAAACTCTGACGTACTCACTAAAGTACCTAATTTATAATATTAATGACAACTAATTCAAAAAAGGAAGAGGTTATAATAATAATAAATCCTTGGACAAATTACAAAATTGCATCATACCCCAAAATCAGTAAGTGTTTGCGTTACGGGTGCTAGTCAAAGATAGCAATACATATAGATATCAGAATATTAATAAACACCTAAACCAGGAAATAAAGATATCTAGATGTTTATCACACAAATGTCAGCTCGTGTCGGGAATCGAATCCGAGCCGAGATTTGTGGCGAGGTTCGTAACATACGCTAATCCTTATACAAAAGAAGCTAAAATACACGCAATATGCGATGCGGCGGATATAGGCAACGCGAATAAATTTTCGACTTCTATATTTTTTTATGCATTCATCAATTTTCCTACCACTTCCGAACCGGTTTTATTTTCTTTATTTAAACATATTTCCCGAGTAGTTCGATTGTTTAATGGTCAAGATATTAGGGCTAATATGCCATATCTATAGGTAATCCTGCCCTTCGAACTGGATTGCGATATGAAAGGATGTCTTTAAGACGGCAGGAATAGCTAAGGCGGCTAAGAATAACGTCGGCTCCTATGAGTTGCCAAGCAGCGAGGCAGATGATTTTTCTACCCAGGGGACACAGTTTTAGAATGAAAATCAAATAACAACTACGCATTGTTAAAATTTCCGTTGTAATTGTAGTCTAACAGCCACAATCAGAGACGTTGATTATCTTTAAATCAGTCATTAAGTCGATTAATGTACTTTGTCACTTAATAATAGATTTGTCAATTAACGTCTCAGAGTACGAACGTTATAGGAATAATAACAATTTAAAACCTTAATAAATCATTTTCGTTACCTAAGGACAAGGATTTATAAATAGACATTTACCCAATACAATATTAGAAAATCTTTATTTAGGGCTCGGTCCTTAAGCCTCTCGACCCTCATAGGTACTTATCTATTCGAGGCCCATCTTTGAGGTGAATCCAATTAATTTACCGACAGCTTACGATCAAGAATGATTTCTAGTGGGGACGGACGCAAAGGGTTGGACGGATTTAGTTTACGTATAAACCTGAATATTTAAGCTTCGGCCATACCTGAGCGTCAAGCGGGCGGAACAAGGGACGCGAAGCAGGCTCGACTACACACTTATGCGACTACGGTGCGAACCGCAAACTTCACTTTCAGTTGTCACTGAAGTCGCGTGTCGCTAACATCTGTATATATAATCTTATATATATAAAAATCTTGTGTCACGATGTATGTTGCCAATAAACTCCAAAACTATTGAACCGATTTCGATAAAATTTCTCATATATCTGTTGTTTAGTCCATCTTAAAAGATAGGATAGTTTTTATACGGATGTTGGCGGGACGAAGTTCGCTGAGTCAGCTAGTATATATATAAATCAATTCCACTTTTCGTTGTGAATTTATAACTCATGAACGGTCTCACCTATCCACACCAAATGTTTAGGCTTTGTTCGAACTATTTAGTAGATGGTTTTATGTGTAGTTTGTATAAAATCGGGAAAGCGGTTCTTCATTTATCACATTTTTTGCAATAAATGAATTCAAAAAATGGCGGATCATTTTGTCGGGTATTTTTAGTCAAATTGAAACCTATTTCAGAATGGGATTGTGCTGTCATATTGAAACTTTTTCAGTTGTTTTTTCTTTTTTTTTGTTATGTCATTGATGTGGTTATATCATACTATATTAATATAATAATAATATTATAAAGAGAAAAACTTTGTTTGTTTGTTTGTTTGGTTGTAATGAATAGGCTCAAAAACTACTGGACCGATTTTACAAATTCTTTCACTATTCGAAAGCTACATTATCCACGAGTGACATAGGCATTGTTTCATCAAAATCAGTGCAGTAAAACCCAAGTTACGCAGGCGAAGCTGCGTAAAACTGCTAGTGGGTCATATAGTAGTAATATACGTCGAGAAGCACGTACCGTCGCTAGTAGTGTATAAATAAATAAAAAATGTTACTGAACAAATCATAACAATTGATCTTACCAAATTTAAAAAAAAAATATCTTACAAAGTTATCTATATCATGTGCTTTTCGTAAGGGTATTAATTAATAACACAAATATACAGAAGTACTCATAAAATACGCACTGTTACAAAGATGTTACAAAATTATTTAGGCGTTCCTATATATTCTACCAAATTATATTTTTAAAGTATTTGGAAGTTTTACCAAACGCCGACGATGGAAAATATCAAATATATTCTATCAATTTATCGTGTACAAATATTTAAGGAATAACGAAGGAATGGAAACAAGTAGATACCTCATGTAAGGTCAAATTGCTGCATAGCATTCGAGTACCAGTGGTCTTGTTGGTATTGACTATTTCAAAAGATTCTCGTCTCTTAAAATCTTCGAGGTAAAACTGCAGATGGTCCTTTCAGTGAGCCGAGAAAGGATTAAATTACTAATGAGACCGATGATGGTAGTGGTATTCACCACCTTACCTATTATTGCCATGACAGCATCGTATTCTGGTTCGGAAGGTAACTGGTAGACTAGCATAATGGGTTTAACAACCCGGCTACTGTACACACCTGTAACATTTATGGTTTGGTAACAAGCAACATTTTATTTTAAATATATCTTCAAATTCTAGCTGTGCTGTTGAATGTCTAGCTAGGTTAGCTCGAGTTTTTGCAAATATTTGTTATGTTATTTAGACAAAACTTACGTTTGCAATAAAAAAAATATGATAACGAAGAGCAAAAATTTGCAAATAAACTTTTTTATTGGAAAAGACTTCAGGCTAACAATGTTAAGAAATGTTACCAAAAAGTCTTCAAGTTCCAGATTTTTTAATGGCACTTTTATAAAAAGTGCTGCAGCATTTTCCGTCGAAACTTTCGCCTAAGTGTCAATAAAAAGTTCAGGCTTATTCGATTCCACGACTTTGAAATATTAAGTGTTCGGGATAAGCGGAAATTATCTTTTTTAAACGAATTATCATTTTCCTACGCTATGTTACTTTAATATTTTATGACAATATTTAAAGCTCATTTTTACAAGGAAAAACTGTAGCCAACGGATGTTTTAGCACTGTTTAAAGTCATTACACATGTTAAAGTATCTTCACGCCCATATCTCCGAAAGGCAGAGGCACAACCAGAACACCCACGTCTAGCCGAACTAAGTGCCACAATGTGACAGGTATCAAGTCTATCGCTTACCGGACACAAATGCAATACTGCAATACAAATGCTTGAGTAAGAAGGGCTCCGTTTTAATCAAGCTCCTGACATGACGTTCTTTGACAAAATTATTCAAGTGTTGATTAAAAAATGACAATTTGACATGTCCGGACTAATATAACATGTCGAAAATATTCCATATCTTTTGTTTTAGCATCATTTGAAAAAGATAGCATCCATCTAAAATAAGTAAATTTTTGAGCAGCAGAATCTTCACCATTGTATTTTTTCAACAAATAAAAATATCTAATTACATTTAAGTGGTGTTTTTGATTACCAAACATAAAAATCCATCCGCAACAGTTCAAGGGAGGACTGCACAATATCCTACTAATATGTTTAATGCCGCAGTTGACTGCTTGAGGTCCCGGGTTCGAATCTCGGGTCGGGCAACAAAAAGAAAATTGGGTATTTCCAATTTTCTAATAAAAAAAACGTTGCTCGGGATTGGATATGTTCGTGGTTGGCGGTAGGCTTGCCATCTATCACATTGTGGGACTTATTGTCTTCGGCTAGTCGTGCAGGGACCGGACAACCCTTTTCTCGCTTAAGCGCTTAAATTTCCGAACCCCTTCATTGTGTAACCCAAACGTTTGACTTAAGCAAATCAAACGGTTACACTTGCCTTAAGGTAACCATATCGATAGGGTAACAGTTTCCTTTTTGGTTTGGTTATATTGGTTACCTTGTATAGCTACGACGTGCTTGTAGCATGTTTGATAACTGACAAGAAAATAAATGGTATTTATTTAAATGCAACTTTTGAACAAAATCACAGGTTTGATAGGCTACGTAATTAAACGCGAAAACAAAGAAAAATACTAAAACAAAATTTATAAAATCTTTGCTTTCACAAAAATCACTGGCAATCAATTTCAACGAGTTATGACTTTAACAGCACGTTAAGAAAATCGTACCTTAACTACCACCCAAATTAAAAAAAAATCATTATGATTCAGTTTATAGTGCATCAGTATTTGTGTAATACTCTCAAACGAAAAAAAACATCAAAAAAATAAAAAAACCTTGGCTAGACTATCAAAGAGCACGATTTCATGTTCTTCATCGAATGACAAAACGACAAGAGTTGCAGAAAGAAATGTACAGTTGTAATTAGAATAGCAACAAAAAGTAGTGAATAGAAAGCGTGAAAGAGAGTATGAAACTGGAAGACAAACTGGTTAATAATTCCGAGGAGAACACAAATCTCTATTGGAGGGAGATGAAGAAGTCTCGAGGTTGTTCATTTGTCTTCACAATGAATAGAATTATTTTCGAGTGGTATCCTTATAATATATCCTTGCAAGCACAGATGACATGCTAAAACGGTGGATCAAAATTTTCGTAGATTCCTATAGATGAATTTATCCAGGTCGCGATATCATATCTAATAGTTTGCAATTAGCGGAGGTATGTGATGACATTAAGATGGAAGGCAATTAGAAGTGCCAAATATAGTAAGGCTGAGAGACTATCTATGGTCATAGCTGAGATGATCAAATTTTTTGGTCCAGCCATTGGTTATTTTTCTTGGGTCCTTAACTTGTCTTTAAGCCAGATCCCTTACATAGTAGGTACGTATCAAGTGTAACGTGTCACGATCTTTCTGCTTCAGTCAGTACAAGTACAGAATTATGCAAAGCACTTGCAATTGCAATTATGCAAAACCTCGCTTTCAAATATCTTCCCCATCACTCCATTCACATTGTTCCCTGCACACGTTCTACTTTCTTCATCTGCGGTATACCTTCCATCCTTGATAAAAAATATACAGTTTCATTTTCCATTCTGTCTGAGTCTCTTACAAAGATATTCATTACTTTGAAAAAACAAACGAAGTAATGGTCTTTTGTAATAAAAGTCGAAGTACCCGAAGACAGTAAGCGTGTGATCATAGTGTCAAAAGCAAGAGTTTATGCAAAAACTGCACCTTTAACGAGGTCATCAATTTGAGAATCAAAAGTGTTCAGGCAAACAGTTCAAAGGAGGATGCAAGGGGTGTCAGATGGAATATTACAGAAAGCTCAGGCTGGTAACAGGATGTTTAGATTAGGTGTTTTGGCACCGTAAGTGGGCCAGAGAGTTTTCTGTGATTGTGTGGATCTCGAGGAAAACTTTGGAGTACCGAAGCCTCAAAGTACGCAGCATTGCTGCGTGCTTTGCAGTCCATATACTCGTACTTAGACGAGTAGTAGCATCACATCACCTTAGTTAGTTGTTAACGTTAGCATCAAGCAGGGCAGTTTGTTCTTATCAGCATCCTTATTCATATTGTATTTGAACAAAGGTCTCTATAGATTAACATCAATGAATGTGGAAATGTGTATGAATGAGAAAGTAGTAATAGAGATGAGGGTCAGTTTTGAGCTCTTCATCAACCGATCAGCCAACACTGGTCACAGTCATGAAAAAAGAAGGAGGAAAGGAAGTGACAAGGATGTAAGAATTTTAGGCGACATTGGGCTGATAAATATGAATGACCTTTTTTGGCTCCGTAATGTTTTAAACAGTAATTGAAGGTACACCACGGATGTAGAAGACAGTTTGTCCAAGAAATACTGTAGTTGGAGCGTTGTGTAAGTTATTTCATAACGGTTAAGGTCAGGGTACTGGATACCTTTGTTTGATTCTGTGCTTATCCTCAAGTTATTTTTTGGAAGCGAGATTTGGGTAATTCAGATAAAGCAAAAAAGTGAGAAAAGTGGCCCAGAAACCAGTACGCTACGGAATATTTGCGATGTTACACTCGCAATCAACATTCTTAATAGTGAGATCGGAGAGAGAGTATTGAAGGATTTTTAGAAGTGCAAACTTCTTTAGCGGCGTTGCGCACTTTTTTTGGAATGGGTATAAACTTCTAAACTCGCGTCAGATCAAAAATCCGTAAGACGGGCGCTTGCGCGAACGTTCGTGTTGTCATGTTTGTGTACGATAGCGCAATTTAATTTAAGAAAATTAATATTATATTCTACCAAGTAAATGATAGTGCTTTCAAACTGGTAATTCCCGGAGTGCAACACATCGTTTTTTTTGTTTAAACAAAGAAAGGGCAATACACTGATCTGTGTTGAAAACCATAAAATAAATAAATTGAAGTTATACGTATCTGCGTTCTGTGTTAAAGAAATAGCGACCCGCCTAGCGCGGAGTAAGTCGGTTTGGCAACGCCGCAGCCGCCGCGACACTTCTTAAGCGATTTTAGTTCGTACGCATTGCACATACAGATTTAAATTGCATAGCACTTTAAGAGGTAACCCTTTAAGTTAGGGTAAGTGGTTGTAACCTTTAAAATATAGCGCTTACAAAACCCTTTTGATAGGGATTTTGCGAGGAAAGGGTATGGTAAGAAAACCCTTTCGTAAAACCCATTTAAAAACACCTAAACCGCTTACCAGTCTGGCTCGTGGGTGCCTGGTTGTGCCTCTGCCTACCTCTTCTCATATATGGGTGTGAATATACTTATTTTTACTAATAACAACTATAGTACTCCGACGATGTGTCCCACGTATTGTAGGTACCAATCAGACTCGAAAAGCGTAGGTGTAAACTCATTTTCCTCCTTTTCTAAAAAGATAGGATACTGTATATATTACCGTGACATCGACACGGTTCCTGCCCCTTAAGCGGTGCTGTAGTAGCTAGTTCCAAACGCGTGGTCACGTTTTAATTTTTAAAATGCCACTAGCGAATTTGCTGGGATTACCCGATACCTTGAAATCACCTACTTTTAACTTTTTTTTTTAACATCTAAACTTTGTAGCAATTGAAATTCGATTGATAAAAAAATAACGGAATTTAGGTGGAAATTAGTTTAATTTAGTTTAATAAAAGTGCACAAGTGAATATGAAGAAATTAGGGTATCGTGTATTTCCTCGCTGCCGCCAAATCTCACTAGATGAGCTTGAGTTACGAAGCCACCGCTTTACTCTAGACCCTGCCATGACTTTGTGTATAGTAACTTATGACTTAAATAATACGGAAGACATGGCAGAGTAAGTAGCCTTAGCCGCCCCAGAAAGGGGCAAATTAACTAATAAACAATAGAAACATAACATGACAACCCTATTGCTTCAATGGAAGTATTTTGACAGCTTGGCTTAGTTTACATATTGTGCTTGTAATTGTACTTGTAACACCCCTCCTTTTCCGTCAGGTGGTAAAAAAAAGAATGAAAAATTAACGCGCTTTGCCCCGTATTATGTTCCCCACCTTCCTCAAGTACCACCTGTTGCTACGCAACATGATAAGCTGATAGCGCATGCGTACTCCATTTCACCCCATACTCCATTAATTTCCAGCTTAATTATAGTTCACATGTGTATGTTTCTTCGATCCGTACTTCAATACTAATGTTTAATGGTAAAGGTGTGTTTGTCCTTCTTCCACGTTAAAAAAGGTTTTTTTGAATATGATTTTGGAGAGAGAAGTAGGCTAATTTTTATCACGATATCAAAACGGTTTTCTTCGGGTTAGCTAAATTAATTTATTTTATTTTATCTTCACGCCCATATCCCCGAAGCGCTTTAAAGAGGCACAACCAGGGCACCCACGACACTATACCAACGCGGCACATATCCAATCCCGAGCAACATTTTTTTATTAGAAAATTGGAAAACCCAAATTTTCTTTTATTGTCCGACCCGGGATTCGAACCCGCTACAAATTACAGATTAAACTTAAATCTAACAAATACAATAAACATAGGCCAATTAAGGATATTTATTTTGTATTCCATACAGTTTGCTATCGTTTAGCGGTAGAATGACACAGTCACATTATAATTTTATATTACAAACAAAAAAAAAACAAATTTTTTTTAAATATAAGGTAATTTAACCCTAGTTAACGTTTAATGCTGATTTAGTGTTAAATACTTAACCTAGGAACGTGCAAGTGGCCCTACATAATCTAGTCTATAACCCCTGATGGAAAAAGATGGGTGTTATAAGATAAAATAATCAATATCCCCCAACATAATCTATCTGTAATGTAGATAAGAACTCGATTACGTCAGCTTTAAGACAAAAAATACGCATCTAATTCGGTTCATTTGTTCACAAGCTATGATGCCACAGACACACGCACACTCCTGTAACTCCCTTTTCCATGTCATACACCAGAACTACTACTTCTCACATATATAAGTACATACAACATGAATAAAATTTTAAAAAGAATACATATGTAAAGAACTAGTCGACTTCGTATCGCTTGAAATTAACAGCTACTGACAAAAATAGTTTTATTTTACCTTATTCCCTACAATTTTCCCGATTTCCCTCATCATATGACAAGGGTCATAGAGGCACAACTAGGGCACCCACGACAAGCCGAAGACACTAGGTGCCACAATGTGATTGGTGGCAAGCCTATCACCAACCGGGCACATGTCCATTTCCGCTGAACGTTACTTTTTTAGAAAATTGATCGTACACATTTTGATTTTCTTTTGTTGCCCGACGCGGGGTCATACCCGTGACCTCAAGAAGTCAAGTCCGATGCCAAACTGCTAAACCACAGAGGCGATTAGATAATTTGTGAGAATAAGAAGTGATTATATTTTCACAACTATAATTAGTCAATTGCGCAGAATTCCACCATAGCAATTTAATTCACCAGATGCATTCCAGCAACGAAATACCAATCATCGCTTTTTTTCAAATAAACAATGAGTCTTTGCCAATGAAATATATACTATGTTGGTGTTCAAATAATACGTGGGCGGACGTTTATCTTCGACGATTATCAGGCTGAAATCGTTTTCTGATTACGTAAATTCAAATTTAATGATGGCAATTACCAAGCCTGGTTTCTGCACCAAACGCTTAGCTTTGATAGATATATCTTCACGCCAAATCCCTTACGGGACAGGTTGACAGTCGAGTGCCAAATATCACGAACCTTTCAGATGTGCCGAGCTTCCTCCACGTTTATTAGGTTCTCTTCACACCAATTCGCCAGTTTTGGAATCTTTTGACATCGGGTGATGTCAAAAGAGGGTTTAGATAATACCTGTGTCATGTGTTTTTGAAGTGAAAACTTCTTTAGCGGCGTTGCGCACTTTTTTTGGTATGGGTAAAAACATGTAAACTCGCGTCAGAATACGTGACCTGATTGAAAATTTGCAAGATGGATGGAGAGTAAACAGCCGGCGCGGCTTAGGAGAGGAACTATCGCCCTCTCTTTCTACGGCGCGGTGAAAATGTATGCCTGCGCCTGCTATTTCGTTTAGACGGCGCAGGGTGGCGCAGGGCTTTCGTGTGTCATGTTTGTGTTCGATAGCGAAATAAATGAATATTGTATTCTACCACATAAATAATAGTACTTTCATACTGGTAATTAAAGCAGTTCGTGCAAAATTATTCCCTAACCATTCCAAAATATCAAAACTGCACATCGTTAATATTCAAGTTTTCACTTCTGCCGACTCTCCCGCAGTGCAACCCATCGTTTTTTTATTTAATAATATGTAAGAACTCATTTAGCAGTAAATAGGTAACATATTTTCAATGTCCAGATGTAATCCACAAAACTCGTCGCTCGTTGGTTATAATCTAGAAATTTAGGTAACTCTACAGCATCACGACTCCCAGGTGACCCGTATTCCAGCTTTTTTGGTGGGTGCTAAAATTACTACGTAATGAAATGAAATAAAGTTTATTTTTTGATGGATATGTTTGTTAAAAACTTGTTACAAAGATATTTAAGCATACCAACACATTTTTCCACATTGTGGTGTGCAAATATATAAATAATATTTATAGAAATGAAATATTTATAAATATTTAAATTACGGGATTAATTTAAATTTTTAATAAATGTCTTATGAATATTTTTAAAAATAAAATATAGTTCAAATAATTTTAATAATAGATTAATTTTAATCCTATCTACCGTACTCTACCACCGTTTTCAACTCCAGTCAGACAGAAGAAGACACGCTAAAAATAAACTCAGTTCATGACATTGTACATGTCAGGTCCAGTACATGACATTGGCTAAATAAGTCTTGAAAAACGATTAAAAGCCATATTTATAAAATGAGAAGAACTAAGCATTTTAATACCACCATTTCCAAACCTAGCTAGTCAGGAAAAGAAACGACGAAACAAACTCTTGAGCAAATTATTTAAATTTAACATTTTATTTATTTGTGTTTGTCAGAAAGAAAGTCTTTTAATAATAAAAAGTGTTTTCTCTAATAGCAAATCAGATACATGTACAAATGGATATGCAACATAAATATTGTTGTTAGAAATATTTAATACCTGATTATGTATGTGTAAGTTTCTCACTGTTTTTGAAATTTTACTGTGGGAGAGGATTTTAAGATGGTGGTAGTTTTACCGTAATTATCGAATTTCGTATGAATTATGAGTAAAATTAGTTAATATTAAATAAGTAAATTAATTAATATATAGGTGGCAATTAATTGAATTTTGTTTAGTTCAAGTGCACAAGTGAAATATTTATGAAGAAATTAGTGTGTCGTGTCTTTCTTCGTTGCCGCCTAATCTAACTAAATAAGCTTGAATAACGAAGCCACCTCTTTATTCAAGACCCTGACATGACTTTGACTTACGGTTGGCGGCCTAAAATGACTTGTGACTATTAAAAAGAAGGTATTTATACGGAATACATGGCAGCATGGCTTAAGGGCCGGTTCCAGAAAGGAGCAAAATTCACCTTAAAATGGAAATATTGTATATACTACGATATTGACAAACTTTACTGCTTACTGATTGAGTTATATAAAAATGTTTTGCCTGAAATTCCAATTTTCGTTTTTACGCATAATGGGGAAGCTACAAGATAATTTTAAGTGAAATTTTCGAGGCGCCAAAGCGTCGGCTCGTTTTTCATTTTTACAGCGAGCCTAAGCTGCGTTAATTACAATGGCGCCTCCAAGACCATCTCCATTTGAAGGTATCAATTAACGAAGAGTGTCAAGTCACGCACAAATGACCTCTAACTAAACATCGAAATCCATCAAGCAATTATACTTTCATTCAAACAAGATTTTGAAGGTCACTTACAATAACTTTCGAGAAAAGTTACTAGATTGATTGAGAAACGTCAAGGGAAAGGGTGAGCTTTAAATGGAGAAAGTTAAGTCATATTAATCATCACTGTTGGGTTTGTTTGTGGTTGCGTTCCTTAACCTTTCACTGAGGGTTCAACTATCAAAAAAAATAACAATACGTTAGTTTTTAGTTTTTGACACGGGCGTTAGCATCTACCATTTGTCAAGTTTAATTTGCAATAAGGCCTTCAATTTACCAAAATCAGGCATAAATTATTCAAAATGTGTATAAATCCGATGTCACAGAAAGTTATATTAGAGTCTTGAGAAGAGCGGTGACCTCCTTACTTAAGGTCAATTATTGAGATTTGGTGACATCAAGGAAATACGCGATACACTTATTTCTTCATGAATAACTTGTGCATTACAATTGAAAAAATGGTAGAAAAATTAACTAATTTTAATATTGAGTAAAATAAGTTAATTTTTAACACAAAATTGCCAGAAATAGCAGTACCTATCAAAAAAGTAGACGAATGTATTATTTGCAAAATTGACACTTTTATTATTCCCAAAGAAACTAAGTTTTGTTACTATATTCTAAATTTCTAATTCCAGTAGGGTTACTCTTGAAGCTCGATTTATGCAATACTGGAAATTGGAATCGAGTATGTCATTTTAGGTACTCTTAAACACAATACTGGCGAATTATAAACATGTTAGTTGTAATCAATAAATTATTTTATTGGATTCGTTAAATTTGTTAGTAACTAAATGTCAAAAACAAATAAATGAATATATGTGTATCGCTGGACAAATTACACACATTGAATCTAACCCATCATCACTCCGCCATCATCATCGGCATCTCATTACGCCTGAACCGATGAACCAATTTTGCTAATTATTTTTTGTGTTAATTATTATCAGGAGAAGGTTCTTATGAAAAAATAAATATTAACTTTCGTTAATACAGGACAACGTCTGTTAGTTAAGCTAGTATATGATAATATAAAGAAAAACTAAAAATATGTTCCAAGTTTAAGCTAGCACTCCCACTTCTGATGTAAAACACAGCCAAGTGCCCTCAAGCAAGTGGAGTAGTTCACTAGCGTACGCTCTCATAACGTACTACATCCATTACTTTAAGATCGACGTTGTGCTTGGTAATGAGTACGTTTTTAGTGATGTAAGAATATTTTTTAATAATATTTGTGTAGTATTTAACTATAATAAATTTTAATACTTCGTTTTAGTTATTATAAAAAATCATTGTATAGTTTAAGTTTGAATTCAGCGCTTTTGTGTCATTATGTTCTGCTTTATTTTAGCTCTTTCTAATGGCTTTGTTTATTTTTGGTCATTTTAAACTTTTTTAGGTCCCGTCAAAATCCTTTTAGATATAAAGATAAAACTAGCATTTGCTATGTTTTAATGTCTAATATAGTTTTATGCTGAATATAATACAAGATACGATACTTTTGACTTGAAAACGGAAAATAAATATGAATATGCACAATTTCAAAATAGTAACATTTACACTGCTACTATGATTTAGCATAAAATGAAATTAGTTTTTTTTTGTATAATTTATCTCCTTATACAAGTAGAGGTTAAATATGTTAAACATATAATTCATACTAATATTATGAATTCAAAAGAATATTTGTTTGTGTTGAAGTGAATGACGGCATTCACTTCTAAACAGCTAAAATGATTATGTCGCCTTTGTGGTCTAGTGGTTCAGTTGTTGGACTTGACTGCATGAGGTCCCGGGTTTAAATTGGGCAACAAAAAGAAATGTTTCTCGGGATTGGGAATGTGCCCGGTTGTCGATAGGCTTGCCAGCTGTCACATTGTGGGTCTTATTGTCTTCGGCTAGTCGTGGGTAGGTAGGCAGAGGCACAACCAGGGCGGTTGTGCCTCTGCCTACATTCTTCGGGAATATGGGAGTGAAGATACTTTTTTTAAACTATTATTATGGTTTTTAGTATAGAAAAATATCAAACATCAAAGAAGGACGGGGGTTAATGTTTATCCTAATATACTAATTATTACTCCCATAGAATATTTAATTAAATAAATTTTACAAGAAGACAATACCGACACAATGAAATACAAATCTAAAGTACATATTATTTTCTTAAAGCAAGCGCAAGAGTTTCTAATCTAAATAATAAAAACTGTATTTTCTAAACATCCTTACTTAAGAACTTTAATACAAATAAGCCAATATTTTCTCTCCCAATGTTAATTACGACAAATAGAATCAAAAGTCCAAGCCTTTAGAAATGTTTTTGCTGCGAAGACACTGAATATTTTTCTGAGCGTAGACATTTTTCACCGTCTTTTTTTTAATTTAACTGTTCTTTGTTTACATAACTGATTAACTTCAATGTATCCGTTAAACAGATTAAGCTTATTTTTAATCCCCGACGTAAAAAGATGGGTGTTATAACTTCGACGTGTCTGTCTGTTTTATCATAACACCCGAACGGATACAGTGAATTCAATTTAGTTTTTTTTATTGTATTAAAGGTAATTTATGTGCAATTGTTCTTAGATATGTTTGATGAAAATCGGTTTAGCCGTGTGAAAAGTTGTGGGGCGGGGGGATGAAAGTGGTGAGATTAACCAAATGTCTGCAAATATACTCGGATATTTATTAATTTTTAAAGGGAAATTAAGTTCTTGTTGCAGGGGTATTTTAAATTTTTAATTTAATTTTTTACTCTAGATGTAACTGTAAACATAGTGACCGGTATCGAGGGCGTTTTAAATTTTAAATTTTATTTTTTGTAGAAGATGTACTTATAAACATAGTTGTCGCAATAGCAAAAAAACACTTGTGTACTAGTATAAAATAGAAAAATGGAATGGAAATGCAAAAAAATCTCTTTTCATACAAAGACACAGGTTTCAGTGACTCTTGATACGACCATGGATAACAACCGAGTGATATATTTCTGGTTTAATAATCCGTAAAAACATATTTGTCAGTAAATAAAATGTTTTCCAAGTCGGAATGTAATGACCTATCGCTCGCTCGTTAACTAATACGTAGCTTTAAGTTGCAGGGACCAGTATACTTAAACATGCATTAAGTACACTTTCATTTTATTAAAAAAATAGTGTAAAACTGTATTTAGTTACGTATACCCGTGATTGCTCCGCCATTTATGTAGACATTTTGATGATTCTTTTTTCCAAGGCATTAATATTACCTTTTACAAATATTTCATTCAAATATAGGTCACCTCTGTGGTCTAGCGGTCCAGGTGTTGGACATGACTGCTTGAGATCCCGGGTTTAAATCCCGGGTTGGGCAACAAAAAGGAAATCTGGTTTTTAAAATTTTCTAATAAAAAAAAGGTGATCGGGATTGACCCGGTTTGCGATAGGCTTGCTACCTATCACATTGTGGGACTTAGGATCTTCGGCTAGTCATGGGTGCTCTGGTTGTGCCTCTGCCTAACTCTTCGGAGATATGGGCGTGAAAATACTTAAATAAATGTACAAAACATTAAATGTTGATTGAAAATAAATATTAAAACTTCACTCCGTCCAAACACTTTATTAAGCTTTAGCTTTAAACAGTCATAAATTGTAATTTATTATGTGAGAAGGCAGCGATCAAACACACGGCTCTCCTGATGGTAACAAAAATAGTGGTCTAAAGATACCATAGATGTTACAAGTGCGCCGCTGTGCCATGTTAAGCCAGTTGCGCAAGTCTACCGTCTACCCTACCCTTTCTGCCGGAATATGACAGTGCCCTGGTAGTTTCTTTGCCATGTAAGTAGCTGTGCCTTTGAGGATATGGGCGTGAAGATACTTATTTCTTACAAACATTAAATAAATTGTTTTGTCAAACAAAAGTTCAAGTAATTAGTGTTCAAGAACTTCGAGTTTATCACTCAACAAAACTTCCAACTTTCCTATTATGAAGGCATAAGTTTAGTTGTTTCCTTATTTGGGGGAATGAAGTCGTTTTGGCGGGAATTTATTATAAAGCGTAAAATCAATTTAACAGTTTATTCCCGGTTCATATATTCAAGAAACGAGTCGTTTTGATTACGGATGGTTGTATTTTGAACGATTATTAAGATTGCTAACAACGGTTGCTCGCTTTCGACGGCTTACTCTAAACATTTTTTGAAAATGCTAGTAACGCTCCGTTAATTTCATTCAGATACGTCATCGTGCATAACGTGTATTTTTGTCCCGCCAGGGGTTCAGTTTAGTGTTTAGTGACGTGAGCGGGATATGTCTTCCGATGCCATATATATGTAGTCACGCATTATGCTGTACAAACACAGTCTCATTATTATTTTTTTAATTTCCTGCACAAAATATAGGAAAAGTATCGGTGCGGTAAGACACGTTCTGCCTGACATTGAAGCTCCTTTGCAGACACGAACAAGTTCATAGAATTCTTTCTGGCTCTTGATTAAATCTGTCCCTGATACATCCAGGACACATCATTGATGTGGGTGGATATACCTTAAAGAAGTTAACTAACGGTGTCGTAGTTTTAAATAGTTCTAGTACCTAGTTCACTACCATATTCTAAGAAATAGTAGGTAAATTTTGTAATTTTAGGGTTCCGTACCTAGAAAAGAAAAAACGAAACCCTTACAGAACCTGTTGTCTGTTCATCTCTTAAAAGCTTTTTTCGCAAGATCACGTGCAATAAAAATTAAATAATTAGATTTACTGTCCCATAAAGCTGTGAAAAAATCAAACTTCTAAGCCCCTGCAATCAAAAAATATAGCGTAAATTTTCGAAACTCGCAAGGGAATCAAAACTTGCGCAATATTGTCCGTGAACTCAAAATCTTAAAATTTGGTACGAAGCAACGTTTCATAGCATATAAAAAGAAAAATTGAAAAAACCGTATTTTTTATGTACATCACAATTATGTCATAATAAAAATATTTTACGGAACCCAAATCCGACTCTCACTTAGCCGATTTTTTAAACTCAAAAAACTAAAACGAAAGCGAGTAATTAGTGCCAGAGCAGAACCACAAAATTTTATTCCTCAATTCATTAAAAGAACTCCTAGCTTTGCATTTTAGCTGTTTTCAGATTTTTGAGAAAAAGTTGCTTTGTCGCGAGCTTATTACAAACGAGTTAAGAGCTTACTACGGAATAAAGCAGGCTTAAAATTGCTGCTCACTTACAATTAAACAATGTTACATTTTTAATTGTTGCGACTAGTTTTTAAAATTAGTATAGCTCCTTCATGACATGATATAGAAATTAGTGTATTTCACATAGACCATACATGAGACATTTGTGACGCCTCTATATAATACTTAAATCTAAGACCGGATCGGAACGCGGTCACACACTGAGAAGATCCTGCTTAACTCAGCGGGCTTGTCTCCTTTCTTTATTCTATACGAACAAAGTAGTAATACATTGTACATAAGAGAATGGTATGAGGAGTAGTTAATTCCAAGCACTCTTATCCGCTAAATGTAATATTACATATTTTAAATTACCTTTACGCCCATATCCCCGAAGAGGTAGACAGAGGCACAGCCAGGGCACACACGACTAGCCGAAAACACTAAGTCCTACAATGTGACAGGTGGCAAACCTATTTCCGAACAGGCGCGTATCCAATCCCGGTCAATGTTATTCTTATTAGAAAATTAAAAATATACATTTCCTTTTATTTGTAGCCCCCAGGGCCTCAAGAAGTCAAGTTGAGCACTGGACCGCCTAGCGGACAACAGAGGCAAGAATAACGTAATATATCATATAAACATATCAATATATTAATTTGTAACATTTTCAAATTTATATAATGGAAGGTTTTTCATATCCTTAATCGTGAAGAAGTTGTTTTCGGACGGTTAGCTATTCCTGCTGCCATAATTACATCGTCGTGTTCCGATCTGGAGGGTAGGGTAGCCGGTAGACTTGTACAATAGGCCTAACATCTCGGCCTCAACACAATGACGCACCTATAATATCTACGGTGTTCATAGACCACGATATTTCTTACCATCAGGAGAGCCTATTTACTGTCTTATCTCATTTAAAATGGTGGTAATAGTGCGTTACTACTAAGGGCATCGTTGTTGTCCCTAACAACGACGATGCCCTTACAAACGGAACAAGAAAGTGACAAACGTTGACGTCATTGCAGTAGGAATAGATAAAGCAGTGGTACAAATCTGACTATTACCTATTTTAGTCAAGGTGCTAGTGTATAGCAGCTGTTGACCTATATTCTTCATAGGATCTTGACACAAACACGAGAAATGTAGTTATTCTGTTATTCATCTTAATTAACCTACATGTTTAATTAGTTACGAAGAGTATAAAGTTTTACATAGTCTGGAACGTCCACGTATCATTAGAGATGTTCTCTTATTCCTCATTACGCAACCTATGTTCAGAGAATTATTAAAATGTAATTTGATATTTAAGGTGCAAGGATTAGACAAACCCATCGCTTTTACGGGGACTGTTGTAGTCAACTATTTATTTATTTATACTTGTAACAAATCTAAAGAAGAGTGAATTCTAGACATACTATATTTAAAAAAACCAGGTGCATGTGACTAAAATGGGGTAGTAGAACATATTTTTAGGTTTTCTACCTGTCTGACTTTCTGTCCGTATCCAGGGAGGTTATTGGATACTTTTACCTCGCTCACTAAAGGAGGGAGAGGGGTAAAGTCAAAATGTAAATTGGGTTAGAATTTGTTAATCCGGTTTTTTATTAGTTGTATGTGCTTTACAGATTGTCCAGTATTTTTTTTCAAGTCATAAGTTTTGTAGTTTAGAAATTACAGACGTATCAAGACATTTTATACACATACTGTATATACATTTAACGGTACGGTCATCTTACATATTTAAATTTAAGCCAGATCTCACTGCAAAATAGGCAAGGAGTATGGAGTGCCAAATAAAAAAGTTCGTCCGGTAGTAGTAGTAATAATATAAATGTTTATATTATTTCTCTTCTCAGTGTCCTAGTGATACAGTGTTGGATTTATTAAGGTACTGGTTTGATTTTCGGCTCAGGCAACAAAAAATAGGTGTTTTCTGTATTTTCCAATAAAAACTATGCGGCATAAGATAAGTGCGCGTTGGCGATAAGTTTGCCATCACACTGTAGGAATTAATATTATTGGCTACACGAGGGTGACCTAGTTGCACCTATGCCTACTTCTTCGCATATACGTAAGGAAAGTTTTAGAAATTAATACCACACAAAGTATACACGCACATAAACATTTATCATTTTACTCAGATTTTCAAGGCAGGTTTATCTCGTCTATTCCGGAACACGTAACTTGTATTTAAAACTTACAGAACAAATAAATTGTTCAATGAACTCTCTAGATAATAAATATTTATAAAATGCGGGGTATTAAACCTTCGGGAAAAAACGAATTTCACTTCGACATTTGAGTCTTTCAATTATTTACCGACTTGAAAAAAAGGAGGAGGTTCTCAATTCGGCAGGTATATTTTTTACCCATGTATACCGATTTCTCCGAGGTTTCTGAACCGATTTACGTATTTATTTTTTTGTTTTGATGCAGAATAGTTTCGAATTGGTCTCACAAAAAAATGTTTCAGTAGGCCCATTAATTTTTGTTTTATGAGCATTTTTTATCTACTTTCACCTAACCCGATGTTTATTGAAGTTATACTTCTTTTGGCGCGTTAGGAAAAAATTATGAGGGTAAATTTTTACAATACGCGCGCGAAAAACCGACATGATGAAGTTAGCTATAGATAACATTTTAGTTTTTCGAAAAAAGGTAGCAACAAAGTAAAAGTAAGGACATCTACGTATGTTTGCGTCAGAACTGACAACTGTATTCACAATATTTCTTTATTTCTATGGTTAGTGTCATTTTGTCTACAAATGTAAAATAAGGCAAAAAATAAAATTTTTAAAAAGATTTTTATTTTATTACGCCAAAGAAGTATAACTTGTAACGCGTGTACATAAGTACACACAATTTTTTTTTATAAAATTGTATCAAATCTCGCAAGTGAATTTGATCACTACCTAGCCTTCTACCATGCTAACTTCAAAAATCTTGGTTTGTATACAAAATCAGCTACATCTTCGTCCGGCGATATTGTAAAGCTAAACTTCGCATCACCATACACCGTAGCGGTATGCGGCGACAGTATGGTACTCGCTTTATATCTACTTTACTACATAGGATGAAACAAAGTCGTTTCCTCTGTTCCTATGTCCCTTTGTATGCTTAAATCTTTAAAACTACATAACGGTATAACTACATAACATTTTGGTGCGGTTCTTTTTAATGTATAAAGTGATTGAAGATAAAGATTTATATGTATATTTTATATACGTGGGAAGCCGGGGCGGACCGCTAGCATATCATATAAAGATCACAAGTGTAATCCACTACTAGATGTTGCCTTTGGCTATGACTGCATATGTATTCAGCTCTTCACAGAAATCCGTTTCAATATCTTATTAGAAAGAAGCATTTATTACTCTTCTTCTATTTCCACGTGTAAATATTATATATATTGTGATGTGA
>NJDD01000406.1:342663-362678 GCA_002245505.1 Calephelis nemesis
TATACAACCTGGCCTCATCGCTACTATATTATGGATTATCTACACCTTTTCGTTAATAAAAATAACTTGTATAAATTCTGACATATATCTTAAAAACAAAGTACCTGACTTAATACACCTTCTAACTCATGTATAACCCCGATTATCCCTAATTTGTAAGATTCGTCTTTTGAAAAATCGGAGTATTTTTTTACTGAAAACTACTAATATTCCAAAAAAAAAAAGTATCTTCACGCCCATATCCCCGAAGAGGTAGGCAGAGGCACAACCAGGACACCCACGACTAGCCGAAGATGCTAAGTCCCACAATGTGATAGGTGGCAAGCCTATCGACGATCGGGCACATATCCTATCCCAATCGCCAAATATAAAATCGGAAAAACCGAATTTCCTTTTTGTTGCCCGACCCGGGATTCGAACCTGGGACCTCATGCAGTCAAGTCCAACAACTGAACCGCTAAACCACAGAGGCGACAAAAAATAAAATACATTTAAACACAAAACGGGCTGTACGAAGTTCCCCGAGGCATCTAGTTAGGGATAATCCTGGCTATAAATCACGAACATGCCAAAAAAAGGTTTGAAGAACGAATATAGACGATTGCTCTGCGACCCTGGGAGAAATTGACCCACTTTTTATCCTTAGTGAGCAGTTGTCATGTAAACAAGAGTTGTTTACGGAGACGGAGACATAAATTATGCACCTCCCTATCACTTTATGTGTTGCGGAAGATTGCGTTATTTTTTATATACAACACATTATCTAAATTTGTGATTAAGTATAAAAAATGTATGTTTTTGCGTATACTGAATTTATTATTTACTAGCTTCCACCCCCGACTTCGGTTGTCCGCGGATGTCGGTCTAAAACTGAAAATTTTTTTCTACGCATTTTTCTAGGATAAAAAGTATCCCATTTTATGCCCAAGATAATAAAGTATAATTACACCAAGTTTCATCGAAATAGAACCGTTAGTTTTCACATGATGCCTGAACATACAGATAGACAGACAGACAACAATTTTTTTAACCACATATTTGGGTTTAGTATTTATTTTTTCAATATTTTCAATGTACAGAATTGACCCTTCTACAGATTTATTATATGTATAGACTGGTGCTCCAGCGAATTTCGTTCCACTCTATCAGTTAGTTTGAAAAATATTAAAATGTTTTTCTTCACTTCCTCATAGTCGAACGGAATAAAAAGTAATCTATGACTGTCTCCTGGTTCTAGCTATCTTCACCTCAATTTTCAGCCAAATCAAGCCAAGCCATAGGCGAGCATAGGCTTACCGTCACTAACACCGTGACATCTGACTAGGTGGTCGAGTTTCGCAGCGACTCACCCAGATTGGTACCACCGCCTTAGCTATTCCTGCCGCTATAACTAAATGTGTTTAGAGGGTAAGGTAGCCGGTAAACTTACTTTTGCTCGAGGCCTATCATCCTGGCCTCAGGTTAGCAATGCACCATTACCACCTTTGGTGTCTCTAGGCGGCGTGAATTTCTTAAGCGTGAGCGAGTACTGCACATACTATATGTCATATATGTGACTATATACGACGGATATTTTTTCGAAATGTTCAAATTGCAAGTTATAATGAAAAAAACAATAAAATATTTTATACGACCCATTTTCATAAATTTTAAATTATACTAAAATTATTCTAAAATATGTTTCATCCAATCAGTTTATTGTAGGTCGACCTAAGTTCAGACCTTTGATTTTGTTTTTAGTGCAAAATGAAGTTAAATCAAAATATAGTAAAAATGTTTTTAAATTATGAAGCAATAAATAATCTTCCTTTGTAAGCTACTCCATATTTTTATATAACAAGGAGACTCAGCCTTCGGGGACTGTATGATAATAAAGATTCCTTCAGGAATAACTCACTTTATCATAATATTTCAGAATTTTATCCAATTATGTGCCTGTTTTTTGGTAATTGGTTAATACTAAGTTACAATTTTTTACTGCATAGTTGATTTTATAAGTAGACATATTGCTACCTGGAAATAATACTGCCTGTATAACGTATTTCTGCGTTACTGCTGGTCTACTAATGACGTTCTAGGCGATGGTAAACACGCCTTCCAACAAAGGTAACCTTGGAATAATTTTGGTTTCCATCTTCCGATTATTGTTTTTAAATCTACGGTTCAGATAGTTGCACACCAATGTTGATTACAACCGTCTCGAAACCCTTTAAACAGACTAGATCATTTATTATTCTGCCAGACAGTTCATAAGAGACGAGCATGGGTTAAAATATGTCATAGCAAAGTGTTGTGCAGTAATTCGCTTTCGGGTAGGGATTCAATGCCTTGCGTGTTCCTGACGTTATAATAACTCTCATATTCTGGTCTGGAGAGGAAGGCAGAGTAGCCGGTCAACTTGTACATGAGGCCTAACATCCATTTTATTGAAAGAAGCAACTGCCAGTAAACTTACTTTTGCTCGAGGCCTAACATCCTGACCTCAGGTTGGCAACGCACCATTACCATCTTTGGTGTCTCCAGGCGGCGTGAATTTCTTACCATCAGGAAATCCGTCTGCTTGTTTGCCTTCCTATCACATAAAAAAAAAGAATAAATAAATATCCCTGGACAAAACACACAAATTGAATCTAACCCTAAAGTAAGCAAATTATATGCTTGTGTTAGTCAACGATATTAGTGCATAGAAATACTCAAATAGATACCAGAATTAATTTAATAAACAATCCCGGGTCTGGGCCCGGAAATGCAGACATCTAAATGTTTATCACACAAATGCCTGTCTCCGTCAGGAATCGAACCCGAGCCTCGAGGTTCGTCGATGTAGTTAGGTGAGTACGCTAGCCACTCGACCAACGAGGAAGTCAATAGAATTATTGGATCTTACTCAATTTTGGTGATTATTAATGAAACATTTTCCTAGCTAGCGAAGTTAGATGCACTAGTTTTTGGTTGGTAAAATATTGGACGATTAGAAGCTTAGTCGCATATTGTGAAATTTCGGACGACAAGTTTTAAGCTCAAATTAGTAACACGTTCTAGAATAAACTTCAAATTTAATTAAACTTTTTCGAAATTTAAAAAAAAATTATGCATAGACCCGTACATTATTATTATTATAAAATCATTTCTTATTATTAACACAATTAAAAGAGTGCCGGCTTTATATAGTTTAACAGTTACTTGATATTTAATAAATATAAACTAAAAAAGCCAAGCATTTCGGGGTCTACAGAAAAGGAGAAAATTCTCAATTTGCTTGTAGGTATGTTTTTTGGTGTTTGTTGAGCGATTATTGGGCCGATTGATGTGATGTGTTTGATGGTTCTTTTCTAGAAAAATGATGAGGATTCCGAGGTCCCATATTAGTTTAATTATTGTGATCCAACTCGTAGTTTGATTTATACATAAAATGCTTATTTTTTTAAAGAAACGGTAAAGTCAGTGGTTTAACAAAAATGCATTATTAAGCATAACTTAAAAATTACTAATAGGATGTTGAAACAAGAATTTTAAAATCGTGATGTGCTACCTAACTAAATAGTTGGAAGTCGATTTTTGCAGTTTTACAGTTTTTCCCTTAAGTTTAGTTTAGTTATTATAGACATTATAGACATGTTTAGTCATTCTGCTTTTCCTTTCTGAGACATTAAAAGAAATTAACATTAGTACAGTATTGTGAATGATCTAGGCTAATTTTACGTAACTTTAATTTCAAATAGTTTATATTATAAGAACTATAAACCCAATTTCATTCTACTGTTTCTGTTAAAAATATCTTCATGTCCACCCCCGAAGTCGTAATTAAAATTATGTCAACAATGCCTGTAAATACAGCTTCCACGAAACAATTTTTCTTTAAAATTAAAAATTGTTAAAAACTACCTGAGAAACGGTAGAGCATGAAGAACGAATGACTCTGCTTTAGCAATACTCTCAATCGAAGGAGAATTAGCTGCAAAAATCAATTACAAATCCTTACTACAGGATTTTTGTAAAGCAAAAAAACAAAAAACAAAAAACTTTTGTAACAAAGTAAAAAACAGATTCAAAAAAATTAGGTACTATTTTAGAGAGTAAGACGGAAAATAAAACCTTTTTTGAAATGTATTTGTTTTAAGTAATCTCCCTTCCATCTCTCGTAGCGCTTATAATTTTTTCCCTATTAGTAATGTAGGAATGATGTCAAATCATGTTTGGTAATGCTATGGTGTAATAATATGATAAAGTTTTTGAGTAGCATTTGGGAACGAATGGAAAGGGGCCTCGCCGATGCGACTTTGCCCACGTATATATTGGTCCACGCTACGCCCCTGCCCGAAGAGGTACGCAGAGGCACAACCAAGGCACCCATGACTAGCCGAAGACACTAAGTCTACTTTTATTTTGTTGCCCGCCCAGTGATCGAACCTTAAGAAGGTCTTGTTAGAGTTGCGTGAATTCGCGGTAAAATTACGAAGGACGAATTAGTCAAAGGTAGGAGGGCTTCTAATCCTGGATGTTAATTTATTCTGGTCTTCGGGAATATATATTGGGTAAACTTTTGACCTCATGAATCCTGATCGGAATGTACATATTCCGTGTAACAAAGGTTTGGTAGGTTACGATTAACGATATAGTATAGTACCTATTGCTAGCTATAACGTTGTAAATATCTTCAGCTGATCGTTGTTATCCTTGTTGTACCTCTGCCTATCTCTTCAAAAATATAAGAACACGATAGATACAAATTTGGCTTTACAAAAAGTTAGAATTAAAAAAATATATAATGACAGTCCCATAACAAATATACAAAAATACTAGCCGATTCGGTGAACTTCATATCGCTTGATATCAACAGCTCATAACAGTTTGTATGGACATAGTTGAAGTGTGGTTTTTTCCGCTTTCCCTGCAATTTGCCCGGTTTTTCTCTTTATGTAATCCTTTTCCTGACAGTAACCAATACAAGAAAAATAATTAGCAAAATTGATACATCCGTTCAGGCGTGATGGGATGGCCACTCGAGGGGGGATTCATTTTTTATAAACAGGTTTACATTGAAAAGATCGGCTAAATTTTAATATAAGGGGGTAAATGCCTAAATGGTTATGCATTGTAAATATTATTATCAAATTTTAACACTTACTTTTACTATTCATTTAAAACAGTCCACAAAAATGCTTTACTTGTTGTCACGCTATGTCGTCCCTAGTACAAGTAATGACGTCAACAGCCTGCGAATGCGACTGCGATCAGTGGAAACCAGTTTCATGCTTTGATTACCTTATTTTGCGTGCGATAAAAATTCAGTACAAATCGTTTTTTTTTTTAAATAGACCGTAGATAAAGTGTTCACTTCCGAATCGTTTCTCAAAATTTGGCTTGTGCTTTAAAAGTCACCCTGTACAGATATAGAAACAACTGACCAAATTAAGACACTTCTCCTATTAAAGTCGGTTGAAAATCGACATTTTCCACTATTTAGCTGCTGCAACATTGAAGTAGTTCATTAATTCGCCTCCGCGACGCTAGTTTCGTTTTGTTACGCACACTTGACAGGACAGATGTATTTCTTACATGAGCCATACGCATCGCGTATCCTATCCCGACTTTGCCTGGATAGGTTTCAAAGGTAGCTTTCGGGGTCTTGCCATTTTTTTATGATGGATGCATAAGGAGAAAACTGCATTCTATAAAATTAAATATCATAAAATATTAATATTTAGGGAGGTCCCTAAATAGCAATTGCATTTTAGTTTTTTTATTCTTGCTATTCATATACATTACCATAGCAATTGACATTATTCCAGTAGGTTTTGTCTCTATACTTGTCGTCGTTGGTGCTTGGTGGAATTCTATTCTTGATACACTTTATTTACAAACACTTGTACTTTCCACAATATGATCCCGAACCGCTTACAAAAATTTGGATGTAACTATAAATGTCTCCTTATATGATAACGACATACGTTATAACGCTAAAACAAGAAAAAAATAAGAAACCGCCTATAAAACCTACTTGTAATGTAGCTGAGAACCATCTCGATCATCTAAGCGAATAAATACGCATCGGAATCGGATTATCCAGTCATATGTTATGATGCCTTAGATACACACACGCATACACATACACACACAATTCAAACTTATAGTTAAACTTTTTAACACTCACATTTGCATTGCAGATATTACTAACTCTAGCTACTTTTTTAAATTAATCTGCGCTACTTTTATACTGTAAACAAAAATATAGACATGTTAACGACAGAATCGCTCAAGAGATTAAGGGCTCTCGTAAAAATATTCGGACCAATGGCTGAAGGCGGCTTTGTTAGATTTAAAATAAATATCGGTAATATTAATAAAAATCGGTAAAGTGTGTTCCAGAAAGGTTTTATAGAAAGTTGAACGAGTGAAATGCGTTTTTTATTTCAATTTATAACAATTTAAACGCGTCGTTGGTTCAGTGTTTTATTAAACTTTTAAAATTAATTCACTATTTACACTTGTAACTAGCGGCTCACCCCGGCTTCGCACGAGTATAAAATATAAACATCAGCCTTCCACTTTCAACACTTTATCTATTAATGGTTGCCTGTAAAGTCGGTGTTATGGGCGAAGATTTTACGTGACAACGTCCTTTTCTCGGTAGAATATGTGAGAGAGACACACAAGGCGGCGGGCCTCTCTCTCGCTCTCTCTCTCTCGTTCGGTGACTAATTGTAACAGACGTGAGCGGGCGTTACACTTTTTCAAGAGTGACTCCGAGCCACAACCTAATTTAAGACGTTGTCACGTCAAAAACCTTATCAAAATCCGTTGAGTAGTTTAAAAGATTTAAGCGTACAAAGAGACCTAGGGACAGTAAACGCGACTTTGTTTTTATACTATGTAATGATAATGCTTCATTGGTTCGTTTATGTAGAAAGAACGACAGATGAAAGACTGATGAAGCATATATACATTGCGAATATGGATGGATGTAGGTATTCGGTGAGACATAGATTGACATTTCACTATCAAATTTATAAGGTTTTATCCGAGAGCGGTTTTAAGTGTCTCCGAAACCGGCGTGTTTGTTTGAAAAGATATCCGAAACTTTCTGCCTACCTTGTAAGGGACTTGGAGTAAAGATAAGTAAATTTTTAGTAACACTGCTGTAACACAAGAATTGTTAACAGATAGTCCAAAATCACGGTACATAATATGTAATAGCATGGACTTTCCATCGCATCTGTGGTCTAGGGGTCTGGAGTTGGACTTCGCTTTTTGAGGATTCGAATTGGAAAATTATAGTGTACATTTAAAACAAGTTTAGTTTTAACATACCGGAATTACCACTACTGGATGTACCAATATTTTTTGATATGTAAACGGACTCCCTTGGAAGAGCTTAATAACTAATTTACACGGGCGTAGTTGCGGGGAAACATCTAGTGTATCTCAAAGAATAAAAGAGCGAGGAACGTATAGAAAAGTTTAACTTGAATATAATGATCCCTGAAACCCCAAGAAAGAAGTTAAAACTTTTATGAAACCTTAAAACCGCCCGGGATTCATGTTTTGAAAGACCATTATTATTTCTGCGAAATAATTTTACAAGAAAATTTTAAATGACGATGAATGTTTATTCAATTATATATCAAACACATTTTTAACGCCTCTGAGGTCTCGTGGTCTGATGTTGGACTTAAGTTTATGAGGTCTAGGGTTCTATGCCCGAATCAGGCAACAAAAGGAAAAAGTTTCTGTTCAAATTTTCTGATAAAATCAACGTTGCCCGGGATGGGATGTGCACAGTCGATGATAAGCTTTTTTTTGTATATCGTAGTTTTTTTGTATTTTGTATATGTAGGTTGTAACCTATATATGTCTCAGCCAAGTGGTAAAATAGCTGTTCAATCGCATAGTTAGTCATGTCATTGAATAACAACATTCAACCAAACGTTTAAACGTTAATTAGTCTGATGGCTGACATAACGAAGACAATGTTCAACTATTTAAACGAGACATAACCTTGATACACTTTATTTACAAACGCTTGTACTTTCCAAAACATGTTTTTATTTTTTTATTTTTATGGCTAAGCCAACCGGTTTCGCTATACAAGCATCATCAGGGCTATATAATGCTTGATGAAATGTAAATGTATAATCTCACCGAATACCTACATCCATCCATATTCGCAATGTATATATGCTTCATCAGTCTTTCATCTGTCGTTCTTTCTACATAAATGAACCAATGAAGCATTATCATTACATAGTATAAAAACAAAGTCGCGTTTACTGTCCCTAGGTCGCTTTGTACGCTTAAATCTTTTAAACTACTCAACGGATTTTGATAAGGTTTTTGACGTGACAACGTCTTAAATTAGGTTGTGACTCGGAGTCACTCTTAAAACGTGTAACGCCCGCTCACGTCTGTTACAATTAGTCACCGAACGAGAGAGAGAGAGCGAGAGAGAGGCCCGCCGCCTTGTGTCTCTCTCTCACATATTCTACCGAGAAAAGGACGTTGTCACGTAAAATCTTCGCCCATAAAACCGACTTTACAGGCAACCATTTCTTTAATAGATAAAGTGTTGAAAGTGGAAGGCTGATGTTTATATTTTATACTCGTGCGAAGCCGGGGTGAGCCGCTAGTTACAAGTGTAAATAGTGAATTAATTTTAATAAAATCAGACAAGAAAAATGTAAATTTTAATAAAACACTGAACTTTTCAATTCCAACGACGCGTTTAAATTGTTATTAATTGAAATAAAAAACGCATTTCACTCGTTCAACTTTCTATAAAACCTTTCTGGAACACACTTTACCGATTTTTATTTAATTTTCAACAGTTTAAATCTCCCAAAGCCGCCTTTAGCCATTGGTCCGAATATTTTTACGAGAGCCCTTAATATCTTGAGCGATTCTGTCGTTAACATGTCTATATTTTTGTTTACAGTATAAAAGTAGCGCAGATTAATTTAAAAAAATAGCTAGAGTTAGTAATATCTTCAATGCAAATGTGAGTGTTAAAAAGTTTAATTATAAGTTTGAATTGTGTGTGTATGTGTATGCGTGTGTGTATCTAAGGCATCATAACATATGACTGGATAATCCGATTCCGATGCGTATTTATTTGCTAACATGATCGAGATGGTTCTCAGCTACATTACAAGTAGGTTTTGTAGGCGGTTTCTTATTTTTTCTTGTTTCAGCGTTATAACGTATGTCGTTATCATATAGGGAGACATTTAAAGTTACATCCAAATTTTGGTAAACGGTTTGGGATCGATAACAATCTCGATTTATGAAGTAATTAAAAGTTAAAAAAGAAATCAACTTTTAATGTTAATCTTACGCAAAATACAGAATGTTTTAGCGTAAAGAAATATTAACATATGGAATAAAACTGGCACCCACAAACAGCAATCGCATTCGCGGGCTCATGACGTCAAGACTAGGTACGACATAGAGTCACAAGTGAAGCATTTTTGCGGATTGTTTTAAATGAAATTTTTTAAATGTAAATATTACAATTTTGCAATAGGGGGTTAAACGTTCTCGAACGTGTCCATTTAGGAGTCGAAACTCCTTTTTACTTATTTCTGTTGCTACAACATCAGTGCACGTTAGTGGCACGTGATTTAGTTGGGAGGAAAAGATAGCCGGTAAATTTACTCAGCTCGAAGCCTGACATCCCGGCATTAGATGGCAACGCACCATTACCACCTATCTTTCTGTGTCTCTAGGCGCTGTGAGTTTCTTATCATCAGGAAATCCGTCTGCTTGTTTGCTTTCCATAACAATGAAAAAAAAAAAGACTCCTACATCTTTATGTATATTAATCAATAAGTCCGTCATTCCTAAATCGATTTCAAAACATTTCAGAGCGCCCTTTCTAGGTGGTACTATTGTCACCAGTTGTGGATTTTTTAAATCCTACCTAATACCTACTTAATTTTGTATTTCAATTTTTTTATTTTTATGGTATTCGAAGGCAAACAAGTAGACGGATTTCCTGATGGTAAGAAATTCACTCCGCCTAAAGATACCAAAGGTGGTAGTCGTGCGTTGCCAACCTGTGGCCGGGATGTTAGGCCTCGAGCAAAAGAAAGTTTAAGTTCATGTTAAACTGGAATGGCAAGCAGATCGTTATGACGGCAGAAATAGGTAAAGCGAAGTTGCCAATTCGGGCGAGTCGCTGCAAAGCTCTACCACCTAGTGTATAATTAACTTATTGAAAGAAAGTTGGTTTTTACTGTTTTTCTGGTATCAAAATGTTTTTTGAAGGGCATGTCATAATTTAAAAGACGTTTAATATAAATTTAATCACAATTCATATAAAGTACTTCTATTGTAAAGAACACAAAAATTTACTCAATTAATTCATGCAGATTGGCCGCCTAGCTTGCCGATGGGTTAGTTGGCACGCCAAACTCCACCAGCAATGGTGAGGCTCAGGTTAAATTCCTAACGGGGGTAGGCTTTATGCGATGAACACAGAAGTAGAGTAGTAGATTGATGTAGGTAGCCAGGGACACCTAGGTCATTCCACTATTAAACTGGCTATTAAACTGCTCGGGTAAGATACAAGAGTACTGTCAAAAGTCTCCAAAACCTGCGTTTTTTTATGAAAAGGCTCATTAATGTGGAGGAAGCCAGAAAGGTCTGCAAGGATCGTCAGATTTGGCACATAATACTCTCTGCCTACCCCGTAAGGGACTTGGCGTGAAGATATGATGTTGAAGATGTGTTTCCAGGCCTAAATGTTATAGTACATAGAATTTATCTTAATACTCATTTCATATAAAACATGTTTATAATACAAGTCAGGTTGCAGTAACCTTTTAATTTTAATGGTTCCCCGTAAATATTTTGTACAAATATGACTCATTTTCATTCCGGATCTGCGTGTGGTGTTTGTGAGATTTTATTTTTACCAAAATAAATACTTCAGTATGACGAGGATGAGTCATTGTTATGAATGAAGTTGTATTTTCCGCCTTGAAAATTTTAGAATAGGAATGTTATTTACCTTATAGTGGGTGATCAACGTATGAGCCGACGCTGCGGTTTCAAAGAACGATAGTTTTACTCACGGCTCGTTAGTGATTGACGAACAGTTTTATACGAAGCACTGTATGGTTACTCTTGAACGGCGTCCGCGATTAATGTAGTACTAGCGACCCAGTACGTGCTTCGCTATGTATAAACTAAAGTATTTAAAAAAAATACATAAAAATGACATTAAATAACTCATTGACCTCATGAATGAAATACCACAACAAAACAAACAAAAAAAACTGAAAAAGGTTCCAATGTGAAAGCACAATCCCCTTATATAAAAGTTTCAATTTTACTGAAAAGTACCCATTAACAAAATAATCCGCCATTTATTTAATTCATTTGTTACAAAAAATGTGATAAATGAAGAACCGCTCGACCGGCTTTAGGCAAACTTCACATAAACCGATTAATTAATAGTCCGAACAAAGCCTAAACATTTGGTTTACAACGAAAAGTGGCATTGATTTTTATATTATATATAGATTGGGAACGAGTATGCTATTTCAGGTACTCTTGAATACCTACAACTGATAGATTATTAACATTTAATTAATATAAACAATACGTTGTTTTATCGGATTGGTTGAATTCACTTGTAACTGAATACTAATAATCCGCTAGTACTGTTTTTAAAAGCTAATATGAATAAAACGATTCCAATTTCCAATTCGCATGATATCGAGATTCAAGAGTGACTTTACTTAGTACAAACTACGACGAGCCACGAACCAGGCTCGTCCAGTCCAGTTTGGCGCAATTTTTATTTTTTTCATTTTTATGATTTTGGAAGGCAAACAAGCAGACGGATTTCCTGATGTTAAGAAATTCACGCCGCCTAGAGACACCAAAGTTGGTAATGGTGCGTTGTCAACCTGCGACCGGCATGTTAGGCCTTGAACAAAAGTAAATTTACTGGCTACCTTACCCTCCAAACCGGAACATATATATATATATATACACAGAGAGAGATTGAGATTAGAGGGGGCAGATCGAAGGGGAGCCAGAGAGAGCAGGAGAAAGAGGGAGGAGCAGTGGAGAAGGGTTGAGAGAGAGAGAGAGAGAGAGAGAGAGAAAAATATATAACTTTCTCTTATTCCATCGGGATTACTAAAAACGTATGTAACAACTTTTAGGTAGGTACATTTAACATCACGTATCATCGTACGATCGTATTTTTTTTGTAACCTTTTTGCTCAAAAACTGCTGGAACGTTTTCCATGAAATTTGTCACACACAAAGAGGGTAACTTGGATTAACATATAAGATAGTTTTTATCCCGAAAAAATGTTTCTGTGCGACCATTAAGCACGCGGGCAACGCCACGAGTAACAGCTAGTATGTAACAAAAATGGATCACTTTCACGGACGATTTCTTTCAATCTATTTAAAATGAAAGTTATGTAAGACAGTGGAATATTTCCATAGTGCAAATTTCATCTGACGTAGAAGGATCATAAAATCCGATCATGATTTATTCAAAAACCTAATGCAATATAATGTATTCATTGATATTCACAGAGATAAATCGCGAGCCAAGTTTTTAAGACTATCGTGTGACTGTGGTACTAAAATAGCCTTTAGGGGAAAACCAAAATGTTTTCCCCTTTAAAGTTTTTCCTTGTTTATATCCCACTACAAAACTCGTAACATAGAAAGTGATAATGCAGAAAGTCTATTCAGTGCTTTTTATACTTCTAAGTGTTATTTCTGATGAAGATTTTTTTTAAACCGCCTTGTTGGTCGAGTGGCTAGCGTAGCGTACACGCCTAACTACATCGAAATTATTGCTATTATTGGCAATGATCCATTTGACGTTTGTTAGACTTTAATTACGAGCTGCCTAATATATGTGTTCTAAAGGAAATGGTTTCAATACTTAGCAGTGTGAATATTGAGAATGATAACAAAAAAAATTGGTGAACCTTGTTGTTCTGGTGCGTTGAATGTCTACCTAATATGATTGATCACCTTTAAACCCTACGATTTTTAATGAAAAATAGTAGCATCAGTTCTGCCTTTTGATACGCTCAAAAATTGTTTTATTACATAGTAACCGAGCCGGCGAACTTCGTATCGCTCGACGTTGAAAGCTACAGTTAATACGAATCTTAATACGGATTAAAGCATTGTTTTTCCTATTTTCTTTACAAATTTCCCGGTTTTTTTCTTCAAAGGGTCCTGACAATTATTAACACATTATAAAAACAATAATCAAATATATGGGCCACATCCATACAGGCGTGATGCGATGAGCATGCGATAAGGAGATTCATTTTTATTTTTATAGATTTAACTCCTTTGTATCCCTTGGGGGTTAAAAATTAGTTCATTCAAAAATCTCTAAAACAGATAAAACATAAAAAATATCTTCACACCCTATCTTTGAAGAGGTAGAAAAGATAAAACATACAATTGAACTAAACACTCCTTGAAAGTCTGTTGATAATATTGCAGAATGCACATGATCAAAGTGATAAATATTCCGCAACCCTCCAAATGTATCAAAAGTGGGAAAGTCATTATCCTTTTTCATCACGAGTGCTTGAGTATGAATGGAAGCTAAGATTCCACTTGATATGGGTCGTTTCAATACATCACATATACTGCTACTGACGTTCCGGATACGGATAAACTCTTGTTGAAAGAATTATCCCCCGGAAGTATAAGCTGAACTTTTAGATTTGAAATATCCCATAAGCAAATAAATGCTGAGAAAGTATTTATTTTATTAAGGATTTTCTCATAAAAGAACGTAAATAAGAAGACAGATTTACTAAAAAAGGAAAAAAAACAGTCTCTATGTTTAAACGCAATCTTTATAGGTGTTATTTATAAGTATTTAGAGTCTCGCAGCGGCTTGTTCGGATTGGTACCACCACTTTACCTATTCCTGCTGCTATAATGTCAGCGCTTGCCTTTGACGTTTTCCGGTTCCGAGGATAAGGTACCTGGTAAACTTTCTGTACTTTACGGTAAAACTGAAATCCGTCAGCTTGTTCGCCTTCCAATATTATGAAAAAAATATAGAGAGTATTAATATATTATTAAAATTAAAATTTCTTAATGACCTATGTGACTAGGTCACGTCAGCATTCAAATGAAAATTCGCAACGAAATCGGTTCATCCGTTTAAAAGTTATGATGCCATAAGCATAGATACATACACGCACAGACAAGCATTGAAAACACGCTTATACGTACGCACGCACACACGCACGCACCCCACACAACAAACATATAACACTCCCTTCTTCCGTTGGAGGTAAAAAAAGCAGACCATTTTTAGGAATTTTGCATGAAACAACTTCTACGTTGCTTGAGCGAATAATCTATTATTCTATTAATCCTCTTTCCTATTAATATGATAAATGTAAAAGTTTGTATGTTTGTCTGAAATTTGGAACACAGATAGATTGTGACCATGATTAACATATAGGCTAATTTTAATCCCGATCGTATAACGGTTTCCTGTTAAGACGCGGGCGAAGTCGCAGGCAACAGCTAGTTCTAACATAATTCAAATACAACTTGCCGGATGTTTATAATTGCAATCTAACCATCGAAGTACTTGCTTTTAAAAACAATTACCAAAATTTGATCACGTAATAAAAAGTTACGAAATAACACTCATAAAACTCCCTTTTTTTTATTGGTTAAAAACGTATAAAATTTATTCCTTTGCAAAAATGCTATGAAAAATTTAATATCAGCATTTAAACACGTTGGTATCGGTGTGGAAAATTCATTCAAAGTAGAGTGGCTATTTTTAAACACGATTGAAGAGCAGGTGCGTTGTAAGTTCGAATATCATTCCACTTACGAATCAAATATTAGACTTTTATTTAAATACTAGCCGTTGCCCGCGACGTTGCCCGCTAGGTTAATGGTTCCACAGGAACATTTTTTCGGGATAAAAACCTTATTATGTGTTAATCCAAGTTGCCTACCTTCTATCTGTGAGCCAAATTTCATTAAAACGAATTCAACAGTTTTCGCGTGAAGGAGTAACAAACATTCAAACTTTGGCATTTATGATATCACTAGGAAATAGGATTATTAGGATAATAGATCACTCGTCTAAGCAACGTAGAAGTTGTTTCATGCCCAATTCCTACTTGGCCCATAACTAGACGAAGACACTAAGTCCCACAATGTGATAGGTGGCAAGCCTATCGCTAACCGGGCATAATATATCCAATCCCGGGCAACATTTTGTTTATTAGAAAAATAAAAATAAAATGATTTGGTTGCCTCAAAAGGCATTTGAATGCAAGTCTCCTTTGATGTCCTACGTATTACTACTACAACACATAGAGGGTAACTTGGATTTACACAAAGGATAGTGTTTATCCCTAAAAAATGTTCCTGTAGGACCACCATACGGGCAACGCCCCGGGTGACAGCTAGTGTACTATAATTGATACTTGAAATTGCAACCTTTATGTAATAAAATATATAATATCACTAGCACCACGACTATTAACTAGCACATCTTACAGTACTTGTAAGATCATTTTCTTGGACGCCTTATCCTTATTTACCAATACCAAAGAAAGTTCCTTTGTCTTGGAAACTTTAACCGTAAAAGTAACAAGTACTTTTTATCACACTTTTATGGTCTCAATGGACAGCATTATTTAACTTGCAGCTCAGTCACTATTGCCGTCAATTATGAGCTGTCTTATTTGGCATTTTCTAAGTAACTAGCTCTATCCTATAGCTACGTTCAAGGTGCTTACGCAATAAAGTTTGAAGAAAATAAATGTGGCTTTGTATGCTTCTAATACTTAACACAACACAAGAAGTGTATTAAAAATAAATAAATAAATATCTCTTGACAAATCACACAAATTGAATCTTACCCCAAAGTAAGCAAATTATGTGTTTGTGTTATGGGTGTTAGTCAACGATAAACTAATACATAGAAATACTTAAATACATACCAGAATAAATATAATAAACACCCAGAACCGAAAATGCAGAATGCGGAATGCCTGCCCCCGTCGGGAATCGAAACCGAGCCTCACGGTTGGTATGTGTGTGTGTGTATGTGTGTGTGTGTGTGTGTGTGTGTGTGTGGAGACAAGTCCAGATGTTCAAGGTCAACAGCTCATTTGCAAGCATCGGAATGGATATTGGAGGCACTAAAAGTATATGTTTAACTTTTAAATATTTGTGAGACCTAACAGTTAATGATAAGGCTCGAAGATAGGAGACGTAAACCTGGAACGCCTTCTAGTAACCAGTCGAGTTTGGAATCGTTATGCTCGTCTTAGCTAGATCTGTTCATATTTTCTGATGAGGAATCCGTTATGTCAAGGACATAATGAAAGAACTGGGAGGTGGCTGATGGACCATAGTTGAAAAGTAACGGTATTATGTTTTATTTTTTGATAATGGAAGAAAAACCAAAACACGTCATGACGGTATGGCGGCAGGAATAGAGAAGGCGGTGGTACCAATCCGGAGGAGTCGCTGCGAAACTCTACCACCTAGTAAACTAATACATGCATACATATCTTAACGCCAAGCCCCTTACGGATTAGGCAGAGAGTATCGAGTGCCAGACTGTAGTAGCAGACATAGTAAACTAATCGTAATCGTAATCTTTGTAGACCAGCGCAGTTGTGCCCGAATTTGTTAGTGAGGAGTTCTATATTCTACTTGCGGATAATGGTGATTTTACATTTTTAAGCCAGAAAAAAGAAACAAGCGTCAATTCAGCAGCAAAAACAAAAAAGTTAAATGTTTTAGTCAAATACAGTTACAATATTTCAAAGGGAAAATTCTTCTTTCATTTATAAGAGAACTTTGCCGTCACATTTCTCTGTAACTTTCATTGACCTAGTTGCGCTCCACAAAAAAAACACTGTATGTTATCGCCAAATTTCATACTGCCACAATGAGTGCGACATACGTAATTTTCTTTTGAAGTGAAGTTTCTTTTCTGGTATCATATGGAAGTTTCGCTTCTTACGAGTGTAAGAAAGACAGTGAAGAACCACACGTCTGTCTTGTTAGTAAAAGACAACAATGGCTTATAAATACCACAGACGGCAAGTTTTTTTTCATTTGCCTTTCTTTCCACATGGCCAGACAAAAAGAGCATTCACCTTTCTAAATTTTACATTTTATTTTTAACTTTGATCTCGCTGTTGCGAATGCGATCGGCGAGAGATCCAGTAGCGTAAATTACTAGTTCCTAGTACTATCCCGATGCCGAGAACTTATTTAAATTTATGTATTTGGTATTATTAAATAACATATCCGTAATTTTACTTCTATTTCAAAGTTACTTGCCCATAAGTCGTTACGGTAGTTATTTCAAAGGAAATACTTTTCTCTCTTAAAACTTCATCCATAAAACTAGCAAGTGCCTCTTCACACATTCATTACTGCAGTGGACTAGAATATTCAACTTCCAGCTCGGTTATTACTACCGTCGGTTTTATGCTCGGTTACATTGCAAACTTTTTATATTTTAATGTGGCCTGCAACTAAGTTTCGGGTAAAAACCATGTTAAGGTGCTGAAAACTGTTGACTAAAACTAATGTAACTTTTATTTAACTGAAAATAGAAACAAAAATACTTATGGTTTTGGCATATTACCATATTCTTAACTATTGAAACTATGTTAATATTAAATAAGATAAATGGTTTATGTAGTAACAATCGCTTTGGTTGGCGATAAGATCGCCTTTTGAATACTACAAACTATACATTTAGGTATCTTACTATACATATTGAAATATAACATATAGATAATGTAAACGTGGATGCATGTAGGTACCCGGGAGACATAGGTTGGCATTCTAAGTTCAAATTACCCGGGTTTTATCAGAGGGTGGTGTCAAGTCTCCGAACCAAGCATGTTTGTACCGATGAAAGGAGTAATAAAGTGGTGGAAATTAGTCAGGTCTGCAAGATCGTGGACACTTAGCTCTCGATATTCTCTGCCTACGTCCTAGTCATAACACATTTTATAAAAGTATCTTCACGCTCACATCCCCGAAGAGGTAGGGCAGAGGCACAACCAGGGTACCCACGACTAGCCGAAGATACTAAGTCCCACAATGTGATAGGTGGCAAGCCTATCGCCAACCGGGCACGTATCCTATCCCGAGCAACATTTTTTTTATTAGAAAATTGGAAAAACCCAATTTTCTTTTGTTGCCCGACCCGGGATTTGAACCCAGGACCTCATGCAGTCAAGTCCAACAACTGAACCGCTAGACCACAGAGGCGATAAGACACATTTTATAAGGGCAATAAAATGTATTATGACTAGGAGATATGTATGTATTTATATTAACTATTTTGTAAATACTTACATAATATCTTTACTTAAAAGTTCATTAATTCATTTATTTAGTATCCCACATTAATAAGCAAATTTTTTACACATTTTTGGAACCCGACAGATCGATGGCTGTATTAATTTTACCGGTTTGTTGATCAAGTGACTAGCGGACACGCCTGAATTCACCAATCAACCTTAAAGTCAATCGATTCCCGGCGGGAGTTCAAATATGTTTTATGTTATAATATCGTTTAATAATACTTTTACCACAAGCATATAAGCACCTAAGTATTTTGTTTTGGGGATAGAAGAATTTTCTTGATTTATACAGTGACATTTAATTATTCACTTGCTATATGAAACTAACTGACCCAATGAATTTATATTGACTTAATTTGATTACATTTTCCCCTCGTTGGTCCGGGCTCCTTTGCAGAATAGACCATCTGCCTTTCTGCCAGGCAGCTCGTAAAACGCGAACATAGGCTTACCGTCACTAACACCGGGATGTCTGACTAGGTAGTAGAGTTTTGCAGCGACTCACCCGGATTGGTACCACTGCCTTACCTACTCCTGCCGCCATAATGTAATGACGTGTTCCGGTTCGAAGGGTAAGGTAGCCGGTAAACTTACCCTTGCTCCAGGGACTTCCATCCCGGCCTAAGTTTGGCAACGCACCATTACCACCTCTGGTGTCTCTAGGCGGCGTAAATTTCTTACCATCAGGTAATCCGTTTGCTTGTTTGCCTTCCAATATCATAAAAAAACTAAGATTAAACAATTGCGTACTACAGAATCGTCCGTACGAAGTACGCCAGGACAACTGTTGCTTAGCAATATTACATTAAAATGGGGCCTGAAATCAACTCGTTAGATTTACCTTTGTAAATTGCTCTTGATGTAAAACATAAACAACTTTTATGAAATGCAGCGTCATTTGGATCGTATCAAAGAGAATACCAATGAGAAATTTGCATGCAAACCTCGTTTGTACTGGGTCGTCAGGTCGTGTGTCAGTGTCCAAAAATTAGAGGATTGAATAGCCTTTTTTTAATAATTAATGGTTTCCCACTCTAGGATGGTTACCCACTCTTCAAATTATTTGTTAATTTTCAATGACAAGCATTTGAATATTTTTTTGAAGGGTGCGTATTACATAAACATTATTTTTTAAAACGTAGTGATTATATTCTCTTTATATTTGTTCAAGTTTCATAATGTTTAGCCATTTCGATTGAAATGTCAAAATTTCTGATGTTTCAATAATTTTGTCTAGCTGGAAGAATCTGTGATAAAATTTCAGGAAATCCGTCTGCTTGTTTGCCTTGCTATAACATAAAAAAACATACCGCCAGCAGCGATACCTACATGGTTTGACAAAAGCAATTTATAATTTTAAAACCACAAAGTAACCTACTGAAGTTTACTTAAAATTATTTATGATCACTAAAATGATATCATCAGAAGGAACCCAAAAATTAAGTATTTTTATCCATTTCCTTGGGATTCCATCATCGAATTTAGACTGGTGGTGTTAGGTTAAATTAAAATCAATTTCGAAATTACGGAGAAATCAATTAATATACACAAACAAAAAGAAACAAGATTTGAACATATAAGCTCCTCGTATTTCCAATTTAGTCTAGTAGCTTACGAGGTTTTAGGTGACACATG
>NJDD01000406.1:362765-387265 GCA_002245505.1 Calephelis nemesis
ATTAGTAATTACTGATCACACTGGCGTTAGCGAGATACAATTTCATCAATTAATATCCAAGCCTTAAGATCTCGATCCTAGTAATTATAACACCAACGTATAAACATTCAGTATAAGCTCTGAAGATAATAAATCAATTTTGATTATGTTTCGTAATTATCTGTGATTGATTCCAACTAAACAGAGTAGTTTTTATCCTGATATATCAACGGATTAACGATAGAAATAAACAGGGGCAAAATCACGAGCAACAGATAGTATTTGTCTGTTATAATGCATAATGATTCCTTACAGCCAATATTAATATCTTCGGATAGAGATAGACCTAATAAAGATTGGTTGCTAAGATACTTTTGTTATTTACTGAAAAATAACAATGCTTGCCTGGTTACAAATTTAAAATAGCCCTATCTCTTATCTTAGATAGATTATTAATATTAGCCGTTAGACTTTAACAAACACTTTTTTAATTATCACCTTTACTACAACAACCAGCAGATAATAAAGGGCTCAAAATTTAATATAAGTTTCGAATATATACATTATTAATTATAATTCAAAACTAATAGCAGGATGTAAATAAATTTATGTCGTATGTAGGACCATTTCGGAATCATTCGCTATCTTTCAAAAAAAATATTAAATCGAGACGTACTCGTTAAAAAAATAGTTGAACTTGGATTTTGCATATTTCATGGCGCTTAATTATTTTAACTAGTGGTCGCACATTGGTCATAATTCGACCATAATAAATTTTAATATCTTGTCGATAAGAACGCCATCCTCATTTCTTAAGACAATTGTTCAAGTGTTTCAAATCAAGAGATTTGTTTCCAAACTTTTTAGTGCGTCATCAGTGATCTTTTATCGTTGTCATCAATATATTTGTTTGTGTGTGTCAAATGCATGGTAGTGTGGGTAATGTTTTATTTTTTTTAATAATGCACTTTATAAATATTATTATTAAATAATATTAGCGTTCTGCACTTCTCCTACACATAAACTTATAAGTGTGCCAAATTTCATGCTCCTGCGTAATCGCAATTTTCGTAAAAAAGGATTTATAACCTTTAAATCAACCTTAGTAGATATCACAAGTTTAAATACTAATTTATTATTAACAAATAATACAAACGTATGTAGGAATAATAAATTAGTCACTTCTGACAGACCCTTAAATGTTAAAACCGTTCGGTTACTATTTATCTTTAAATTATTACCAGAGCTTAATTCAAAGAGAACTCGAAAAATTGAAGCGTATAATAAGTAGCTCTTACCACACCGTAATGACTGTAGTTGGTTGTAATATTCATCTTTTGGAGTATTCAAGTTTTAGCGAGATTATACTGTTCTAAACTTTCCGTTCGCTCACATTGTAACTTATTAATATTTTGGTGTTGCCAGCTTATGAATGGGGGTTTAAAATAACTGTATTATATATTCTGAGAGACTAGAGCATCGTTTGATAATCACAAATTCTTTATATAGTATGTTTTTTTTAATAGATTCTAAAAAGGAGGTTACTAATTTGCTTTATCGCTTCTGTTCAGTATTTTTGTTTATATATTTTTTTATCGCCACTGTGGTCTAGCGGTTCAGATATCGGACTTGACTGCATGAGGTCCAGGGTTCGTTTCCTGAGTCGGAAAACAAAAAGAAAATTGGGTTTTCCAATTTCGTTCTGTTCGTGCCTCTGCCTACCTCTTCCGGGATATGGGCGTGAAGATACTTACAACATCGTATCTTTTTTTAATAAATAATAGTATAAAAATAAATAAAGCGAATAAATTACCTAGGTTGTTTATTCGCTTTTATGTTATGCGATTACTTGGCTACAAACAGACTGTGATGATTTTTATCACAGGTATATCGGTCGGAAGATCACCTTTTGGATATTTTAAAAAACTGTACTTGTGTACTTATGTACACGGGTTAGAAGTTATACTTCTTCGGCGTAATAAGATAAAAAATTTTTTAAAAAATTTAACCTTATGCCTTATTATACATTTGTAGACAAAATGACACTAACCACAGAAATATCGTGAATACAGTTGTCAGTTCTCACGCAAACATACGTAGATGACCTTACTTTTACTTTGTTGGTACCTTTTTTTAAAAAACTAAAATGTTATCTATAGCTAACTTTATCATGTCAGTTTTTCGTGACGGTGTGCGCGCGCATCGTAAAAATTTACCCTCATCATTTTTTCCTAATGCGCCAAAAGAAGTATAAATTCAAAATTTATACACAGGACCATGTTTCAACCTTACCTACCTTTTAAAAACAGAACTTCAGGTTATTAACCTCGCCTATGCTTTTATAGTGAAAAGGAATGCTTGAAAGAACGTTATTAAAATATTTAGTTGAAAGTGTAAGTGATTTTTTTATGTGATAGGTCAGAAAACAACTCTCGCATCTCCTGATGATAAAAAGACAGTTATGTATAGAGACGTGACTTGCAGACACCAAAGATGTTACAGGTGCGTCGCTGTCCTGCGATGCAGTAGGCCGGAATAGATAAAACTCTACCAACTTTGACTAAATTATGTCTAACGTCTAACAAATGGTATTTTTAAACAACGGTTATAGACCATCTGACTTCCTGTGCTAGGCTGCTCGTAAAAGACGAGCATAGACTATCCGTCACTTACGTGGTACAGTCTAGCAGCGACTTGTCTGGATTAGTACCACCGCCTTACCTAATAATATTATTCCTGTCGCCATAACGTCAGTGCTTGCCGAAGTCGTGTTCCGGTGTTGATAAGGCAGCCGGAAAACTAACTTTTGCCCTAGGCCTGGCATCTCGGCCTAAAGTTAGCAACGTACCATTACCACCTTTGGTGTCTCTAGGCGGCGTGAATTTATTACCATCAGGAAATCCGTCTGCTTGTTTTCCTTCCAATATCATAAAAAACGTTTATCTCTTACCACCATTAGAGCTGCCTACTTGGTCATTCTACTAAACCTACTAACATTATCAATGCCAAAGTTTGTATGTTTGTTTGTTACTCCTTCATAAAAAAAACTGCGAAACTAATTGTCATGAAATTGGGAAAACACATAGGTAGGTAGTAACTTGAATTATCACATAGGATAGTTTTTATCCTAAAAAAATTTCCTCTGGACCATCATTCATTTTATCATAATCATAATCATCATTTATTGCAGGAAACAGGGTGGTTACATCCAGAACAAAATTTCCTGTGACCTGGACCATTAAACTCGTAGGCAACAGCTAGTTTCATCTAATTTAAATAAAAACAACTAGGTTAAACAACCGACTATGAAACTAAAAACTATTATTTTTTTACTTTTTAGTTTTGAAGTCGGTTGTTTTAACGTAGTTATTTTTAATACTATATATACTAATTTTTAGTTTATTGATGATATGATTAAATTTAATAAAAAAAGACATCGGGATAGGTGAAAGTAGATAAAAATGCTTATAAAATAAAAACTAATGGACCAACCTGAATCAAATTTTTTTGAGATCAATTCGAAACTATTCCGCATCAAAAAAAAAAAGAATTACGTAAATCGCTTTAGAAACCTTGGAAAAATCGGTGTACATACATAAAAAAATATACTTGCCGAATTGAGAATATCCTCGTCTTCTTGAACTCGGTTAAAAAGAGTGCAAAAATTGTTTAATAAAATGAAACAAAGTCTATGAACTTTGAACCCTGTAGGAGATAAAATATGCGTAGAGCTTTATACTTGCGGCAGTGGGAAGCACGTTCAATCTTTATTACTATATCAGACGGAGCTTTATATTCTTGTTTGCAAAATTTACTTCAATATAGTTATTATTTTTGACCGATTCTTAAAATAGGAGGTTCTCAATTCAACTGTGTATTTTGTTTGAACTTTGAATTTTTTTGAATTTTGAATTTTGACGATAGCAAGTATAGATTCTGTTTGTTACGCAATTACTCGTCACCGATCAAAAATCGATTTTGATGATTCTTCTTATATTAATTTCGTTTGTACAGTAGCTTTCCCCGTGTTGATCTGGGCCCCTTTGTAGAATAGACCATCTGCCTTCCTGCCAGGCAGCTCGTAAAAGGAGAGCATAGACTTACCGTCACTAACACCGTGACGTCTGACTAGATGGTAGAGTTTCGCAGCGACTCACCCAGATTAGTACCACCGCCTTACCTATTCCTGCCGCCATAACGTCATGACGTGTTCCGGTTCGGAGCGTAAGGTAGCCGGTAAACTTACTTTTGCTCCATTACCACCTTTGGTGTCTCTAAGCGGTGTGAATTCGTTAACATCAGGAAATCCGTCTGCTTGTTTGCCTTACAATATCATAAAAAAAGCTTCACGTCCATATTCCCGAATAGATAGGTAGAGGCACAACCAAAATTTACCACTACTATCCGATGACTTTAAGTGCCTGGGCACATATTCCATTTCTAGCAACATTACTTTTATTAAAAAAAGAATTAACAAATACACATTTTCTGTTAAATTTTGATTTCCGGCGCGCGGGTCTAATTCTGGACCTCAAGAAGTTATTTCCGACGCCAGACCATCAAACCACACAGAAGTTTTTTTGTTAATAACATTTTTGTTAATACCTTGGTAGTTTTCTCTCTAATTTAGCTCAGCTAAAAGTTATTTTTTGTGATGGCTTAATTTTTTACTGTATTGTATTATATTTACATAATATTGTATTGTATTTGTTAGTGTTTTCTTATTTTGTGTACAAAAAAGTGTTAAAAAAAATAAAACTCACCAAACGATATGAGGCCACTGTTGAGCATAGTCAATTTGATACTGTTTGGGATTGAAACTAAACTGCTGGTTCCTGACGTCTTAACTTCCTTCTTCTTCGGTTTCTTCTCCAAGTCATACCTTGGGGTAGACCTGGACCTGTGTTTCCTCTGACTTGTAGCCACAGATGTCCCGCGATGTCCCGTACGCGACGACATTTTGTCGTAGCTTACGAACTTCTGAATTTATTAGGAGAAATCCACGGAAGCCGCAGATATTAACAGCACATTTTTGTTTTTATGACACCGTGCGCACAAACACAGATTATAAAACATGTATCAAGCGTAATATTTATTTATAAAAGCTACGTTACACTGTCACTGGTTTATGGAAAAATTATTAACTATTTTTATCATAATCGCCCGGCCATGTTGTTTTTCATCTGGAACAAAAAAACATAGTTAGTCATATTTAGAACTTCCGGATAAACAAACAAATGAACATATCATTTTAACGTTGACTCATATATACCGTCTTAGTATAAGGCCCACTTGCACGTTCCTGGGTAAAGTTTAATATCGGGGTAAACTGTCAAAAGTATATGGGATGAGTTCAATGTTAGAAGCTAACTTTGAGTTAAATATTTAACCCGGGAACTTGCAAGTGCACCTTAGTCAATGACAATTATACAAATTTTACAGAAGAGCGATGTGAACGTCGATTTGAAGAATTTCATGAAATCAAACATATTTTTAAATTACGTATTTCCAAATTTTCAAGTTATTTCGATAAGTTATTTGTTTTAGCGATACATTTTGAAAGCAAGTAAAATATAAAATGATTTTGCTGATTTTTATTTTATAATTAAATTCTACGTCGTTACATGACTTGGTATATGCTGCCGGCGTGACAGTTAATATATTTACTGAACTGGAGTTGAATTAAAAACTGTATGAATTATTTAATCCTTTTTTTAAGTAAGTACTTATTTACTTTTAACTAACTTTTACATGTTTCTAACTTAAAAAATGACGGCTTTCCATACAAACTTCAAGCACTATTTCACCCCCTTAGGGGTAGAATTTCCGAAATTCCGTCCTCAATGGATGTCTACTCAAGAAAACAACCCTATTCACCAAGTTTCATGGCTGTAACTCTTAACAGTTTTTGCTCGGTGATGATGAATCAGTCAGACAGGACATGTTATTTTAAAAGTATAGATAGACAGATTCAAGTTTAAACATAGACTGTTTTTGTAAAATTCAACCTCCAAAGGACTACATTTAGGGATGAAAAGTTGTATGAAAATTGTAACTATTCAACGTTGAAAAAGAAACGGATTAACACCTAGTCTACATGTATATTAAAAATTGATCCCTATTTCGCGTGGTCATTACGAAGGAATGAATAGACCAATTTTGCTGATTCTTTTTTTTTGTTAATTATGGTCAGATGAAGGTTTTTATGTAAAGAAAAATCCGGGAATATTGCAGGGGAAAGTAGGAAAAACAACAATTTAATTTTGATCATACAAATCATAAGTAGCTGTTGGTGGCAAGCGATATGATGTTTTGCGGATAAGCTTACATTGCGGATACATTACAAAAAAAGGAATATTCAGAATATGCGAAACGCTTAAGAGTAAGCTCTCAGTTCAGTCTACAAGTAATAAAAACTATGGTCACGATCGTTCCACAATGCTCTATCTACTATCGTGAAATAGCCCGACGAAAGGTCAAACTTTTGACCTATTTTCTTCAACCAAGAGCCCTGGTTTCTTAAGAGCTTATCGTAAAAGTTAAAAGATCCTTTAGGTAATAGTGTTTAAGAAAATATCCTAGTTGTAAATGTGTTTGTATTTTTCTAACTACATTTGATTTTGTGTTTTTTGTTTTAGTAAATTAAGATGAAAGGCATTTCACGCCCGTTTACCTTAAGAGAGAGGCAAAAACGTAAGATCATGTACCTATTTATTCCACTCCAATTGCAAAGAAATGAATTTAAATTTGAGATATTACCATAGCATTTTCTACTAGACGAAAACACTAAATCCAACAATGTGATAGGTGGCAAGCTATAGTATTAAATACTTATGTGGGACTTTGTGTATTTGGCAAGTCGTGGGTGTCCCGGTTGTGCATCTGCCTACCTCTTAAGGCATATGGGAGTGAAGGTACTTATTTTTTACTATTGTATAATAGGTAATTTTATTATTGTAACATAATACACTTACGTAATCAAAAATGTCTTTTACCTATTTTCTAATAAAAATAACACTGCCCGGGGTTGGATATGTGCCCGGTTGGGTATGGGTTTGTCATCAATTGTATTGTATGTATTGTGGCACAAAATACCTTCGACTAATCGTGGGATCGTGGGTAGACTGGTTGCACATCTACCTACCTACTCGAAGATACAGTGGTGAATATATTTCTTACAAAAACACGAAATTCGGAAAATACAGTAGTGTCTTGCAACCTGAGTATGAAGTTATTAGCTCGTAAGTAAGAATATGGACTGCTCTATAATTCAAACTGGAACATATCAGCAACGAACACTGATAAAAAATGACGCATTTATACGTTTTAATTTATGAATTTATGAGAGAGTTTAGATAGCAACCATATCACGAACACAAACTGGAAATGATCCTGTCAGGAATGTATTCAAAAACATTTATCAACGACAAATTCTAAGCAGAATATAGAGTGGAGAAAATCCTAGAAACTGGCGAAACCTTTCGCGACCGTATTCAACTTAGCAAATAATACAAATTGTATTTAGGGTTGCACTTCGATAGGGTTGCGGTTACGGGTACAGATGTTTCCGTACCCGTAAACGGTTGAATTTACTATGTTAATTCACTGATTACAATTGGTCTTAAATTAACATTACTATTAATTTTTAAACGTTATTGTGATGTTAAGTAGACTTTGAAATAGTTATTATTATGATGTTATTGATTTAGTATTATTATAATGCTTGAACAATTAACAATAATAAAAAGATTTTGATTCCGAATTATTTTCATATCACATCTTTCTGTATTTTTTAAACGTAAAATACATACACAAACAAAACAAAAAATGTAAAGTAAACAGTAAATTGCATTACTACGTCGTCCGAGCACACAAAATATATACAGTGCTAAATATTACTGAAAAAACTACTAATCGAATTATTATAATATTTGTACGAAATGACTGAGTTATGAATTCATTTTAAAAAAATAAATAAAAAGAATGAAATTCCCTTACGAATTAAAATTGTAAAATTCCATTTGTTAATGGCCGAGTTTTCGCGTAACAAACAAACCAATCGACAACGTTCTCCTTTTTAACCGATTCGAAAAAGGAGGAGGTTCTCAACTCCACTTTTTTGTATGTTGTTATTCTATTACTCGGCCAATAGCCAACCGATTTTGATGGTCCTTTTTTAGAATGATTGGTCATAGTTGGTCGTTGGTCGAGTGGCTAGCGTATTCGGATAACTGCATCGACGAACCGCGAGGCTTGGGTTCGATTCCCAACGGGGGCAGGCATTTGTGTGACGAACATTTAGATGTCTGCATTTCCGGGTCTGGGTGTTTATTAAATTTATTCTGGTATCTATTTAAGTATTTCTATGTATTAGTATCGTTGACTAACACCCATAACACAAGCATATAATTTGCTTACTTTGGGGTTAGATTCAATTTGTGTAATTTGTCCAGGGATATTTATTTATTATTATTTATTTATAGTTCCGAGGTAGTCCTGTATTAGTTATATCATGATCCGAGTAGTGTATTTTGAGTTATACTTGTGACATTATTAACTGTAACTCAAAAACAATTAGTAGGGTGTTATTAAAATTTATGTAGGACTATTTTGGAAATATTTACTATCTGTCGGAATAATAATTATCAAATCGTGATGTGGTACCTACACAATGTTGTAGTTGGAATCGGTTTAAGAAGTTTTACTGCGCTTAATTATTAGAGTCAATCAACAATTATTAAGTCTTGTAAATAGTAATCAAAATTTTTTTTTGAAATATAAGTAACGGATACGGTTACGGCTATCTTAACATCCCTACCACCTTGGAAGAGTTGTACACCTTGTAGGTACAAAGTACACACACACAAAATGTTTCCCATTGTGATATAATATTAAACTTAGCTCTTTTAGTCGTTCTTTTGTTTTCTGTTAAACGTTTTGTGCCGAATTTTCACTGAGTTTTATTTATCTTTTCTGTATATGAGGACACGTTTTCGCAGTTGTTATTATATTATGTGGCCCTTTGTCAGTGAACCCTTTGTATTAAAAAGATAATTCCGAAGCTTTGGAAATAGCGACAAAATTCACATAATGCCCAACTTCGTAATGTAGATTTATGTGTATTAACACTCCCATTATTTTAGCTAGCATCTTTTTTAAAATATTATATTTATGTTTATATAAAATATGATTATTATAAACAAAAAAAGGGAATTTTGTAGAAAAAATGGAAAAAAATAATGCTTCAGTCCATAAAAACTATTACTAGCTGTTAATGTCAAACGATACATAGTTCACCGTTTCGAGTAGTCTAATATAAAAATAACCTTAATTAAATAGGCAGTATCAACATAAGGTAAACGCAGTTTTTTATTAATGTATTTTGGGTACAAGTTGAGTAAAATTTGTCAAACTGTGTGGTATTTTGTTTAATTTTGTACTATTAAATTGCAAGCGTCACTGAAGAAATAAGTGTATCATTATTTTTTTGCTGCTGCCAAATCTCACTTGATGACAAAGCTTCACCAACCAAGACATGACATGCTATGACAAGATTAGACTATTCTGAAGTTTAACTACACATAAAATATGAAAATGATATAAAGGAGAGGCAGCATGGCCAAAAGTCTTAGCCTCTCCCCAGGCGATAAATTAATAAAATAAACGTGTCTTAGCCGGCTCCAGAAAGGGGCAAAATAACCTAAAAAAAATATAAAATAAACGTGTCACTATATTCTTGCCCAAGTCTAATGAAAGCTATTCTGTGTGCCATAGAAGGTAATCTTATTTTAAATCAGTCCTATCAAACACTTCAATGTATGATTTTTTTGATTGCTCATAGCTTTCACAATTACGTCATCTTATCATTCTACCTTAATAAGTATGACGTCTAAAATTATTGACAAGTTACATAATATGGACAAAGGTAATTTTGTCTGGTTTTTCTTATTAAAATACTTTTCAATAGCATTAGGAATTTAATTAATTCGCAAAAGGTCGTATTACCTATTTCGTTGTAGCTGAAAGATACAATACATCTTATATATTAAAATAATTCCAAATGATAAACCCTTAACAATGAAGATAACTTTTAAGAGAACCTATTCATTACTTCTCTGATTGCAAATTTGGTAAAAGCCTCTGTTATCTCTTGAGGTATCGCTGGTTACACAAAGGACTTGATGAGATTCGTCAAGTTCTCTTCAGAACCATTTAAATAAGTTAGAATATTGACTTTTAATAATGGTTGTAATTCTGATGGCACGAACTAGACTTTTTATGGAATTCATATTTAAGCCACCGACTAACCTAAGATTCGATTGCTCACGGGGGATGACATTTGCATGAGTAACATTTAAATGACTTTATTTCCGGGTATAGGTATTTATTCAATTTATTCCAGTATTTATTCAAGTATTTTTATGTATTAGTAACGTTGACTGCCAGTCCTAACAAAACATTGTGATTGCTTATTTTGTCTTAGATAAATTTGTCCAGGGATTAATATTTATTTATTTATTTAGACAGGGAACAAGTAGTATAAACACAGGTTCTCCTGATGGTAAGAGACAGCTGAGACCTATAGACCATCGATTTTCCACTGTATTAAGTTAATTGTGCATTTGGAGCATGACATTTTCATTATGGCGGCAAAAATAGGTAAGGTGGTGGTGGTGGTGTAGTTGATGCACAGCAACCTACAACCAGTGATCTTGGCGACAATGACTCGGGTAACCTATGCTTGCCCCTTAAGTACTGCATGGCAGGGAGATTTGAAATAAATTATTTTCTGTAATTGGCTAAACAAAGGCAACAACCTAAGTTATTGGATACATAAAGGTTACCTTAGAGTTTTGACGCCATCGAGAGAAGAGATAGTCGAAGTTTTTTCACAATTACTGAATTTAATGTCTATGTTAAGTGAAATTAGTCAATTTTGGTGACATATTATATAATTTTATTCAGTGAAATTACACTAACGAAATTATTATGAAGAAATTACCGTATCATGTATTTCCTCGTTGCCGCAAAATCTAACTACATGAGCTTGAGTAATGCGGTGATCGCTTTACCTAGGACCTTGATATAACTTATCGACGACTTATGATTTATGACTAATTTTAATTAAATACCGATTCCGGTAAATTGTATGTGAATTTCTTGACTAATGGCAAAATACTAACGTGAATGTCAAAACCTAAAGAAAGAAGAAGGTTAACTTTAATTTTCAACAAAAATATTTTAAGAGCTTTAATATGATCTTGTTCAAGTCAACAGAATAGCTACTTTTTGATAGGCCTTCACAGAATGGCAGGTGGCTTTTATCGTGATGGCTTGGTTAAGTAATTATGTTTGGTGATAATCATTAATAAAATGTACATTTTCACACTTAGTTAAAATTTTAGCTATCACTTAGCTGGTTTTAAATTACTTTTAAAATATACTTATATTTCAACATTATGTACAAATCGGTAGTTATTTTGTCTCGCACTCAGTAAAGTAATTTTACGTAATCGCTATCTTTTTTCAACGATAGTAATAAAAAGAGACAAAACACATTTAGTGCTGTTAGATTAGTACATAACATTTCTACAGACATTTAATCTATCCCTCGGAAACGTTGATTGAAAACGTCACCAGTTGCGATGTCCGGGCTCGCCTAAAATGTTCCATTTCTTTGTTTTTCACTGGAAAAATAGAGTTTAACACTTAAAATAAGTGTAGTTGGTGTTCAGCAGAATTAACTCTTTCCTTTTAGTGGTGATTTTATTTAAAACTGCGGCAGTAGGTAATTATTTTTTATCGCATGTTTCCTGGATTTTTAAATTTCCACGGCAAGTAGGTATGACTCATATTGACGACCTCGTTAGTGGAAGGGCTAGCGTACACGCTACCACTGACTAACGGCGAGTTTCTTGTTTGATTTTCGACGAGGGCAGAAATTTGTGTTACGAACATGATGATGATGTCTGCATTTGCGAGTATGGGTAAATTTATTATGTATTTAAGTATGTTTACATAATAAATTTACCCATACTCTTACTCTACTTGTGGTACAGTTGACTAACAACCCATATAAACATATAATGTTCTTGATTGATAACGTAATCTAATTTAATTTGTGCAACTTGTCCAGAGATATTTATTATTTTTATTGTTATCGCCTCTGTGATCTTGCGTTGCAGCAACGGTTTTGACTTATTTAGTATATTTTTAATTTTCTAATAAAAATGACGTTGTCCGGGATTGGAAATGTGCCCAGTTGGCAATAGACTTGCCACCTGTCACATCGTTGGACTTAGTGTCCGGCTAGTCCTGGTGCCCTTGTTGTGCTAATGCCTACCCCTTCGGGGATATGGGCGTGGAGAAGATACTTTTAATATCCTCTATTATTAATTATTCTCTTTTTTCTACGTTTATATAATTACCATTAAAATATAAACACTTGACAGATTACCAATAACGGTGGTCTTACAGCTAAACCGTTATGCCGTCAGTGGTCAGGGTGACAGACTGAGGAATCTATTATGATAATTTATTTAAAAAAAAAATAGCTGCCTTTTGAATCCGACCCTAATTTATTATTATGATTTTGCGTCGCTTTAAGGTTCAAACTGTTCTAAAGTCGGTTATGCTTTTAGTGCAAAACCGCTATACTAATGTTGAGCTCTAGTAAAAAAGTGTAAAAACTGTTCTACGGTGATGAAGTCGCAGATAAACTGCTAGTGGTTGATTATTTAAAAAGTCAAAGCTCAAAGGAAATAAAATTAAAACATTTTAGTTTAAAAATTAAGATATTCATGAACTCATAACGCAAAAGCTCCTTAGAGTCCAACGAAATGGGTATCTATTAACTTTTGCCTTACTACAGTTGGCTTAAGAGTAATCCTTTTTGCACCGTAATGGCTATTACCCCATCCATTTTCTCTTTAATAGCAAAAGATTTATTTTTCATATTGAATTTTTCATATTGAAGATTTAGTTATTGTCGGTAAAGGGTTTCTGTTTTTCTATCGTCATATTTTATGTGCGTACTTTTCTTGATTGCCTCATGTCTTTAAAACTGCTACAAATATTAAAGCATTGTTAGGTAGGTGACGTTTAAAAACATCAAATATGGCAGCTATACGACGCCATTGTACTAATGTTTTTTTAGAATAATTTGCCCTTTCTGGGGCCGGCTACGACCTTTAGGCCATGCTGCCACATCTTCCGTATTGATTAATTCTTATACAGTCATTAGTCACATGTCTTCCGTATCAATTAATTCTTATACAGTCATTAGTCACTATTTACAAAGTCACGTCAGGGTCTTGAGTAAAGCGGTGGCCACTTTACACAAGCTCACTTTGGGAGAATTGGCGGCAGCGAGGAAATTTACGATGCACTAATTTCTTGTGTTTAAAAAAACTAATAAAATCATGATTATTTCATTTTTGAACATCTTTTCACTGAAAAAAATTAAACTACTTCCCACCTAAATTAACTAATCACCCTCATAATTTACACTAAATTCAATAATTGTAAAAAAAATTACGACCATCTTCATTCACGATGGTGCCAAAATTCTTTCTTTAGTTTTCTTTCTGCAGGTTTTAGTATTCGTGTTAGCATTTTGCCATTAGTCAAGTAGAAATTTGAATCAAATTTATCGAAATCGGAATTCAATAACTATAATTAGTCTTAAGTCTGACGACTCATTACTAAAGCTCATGTAATGAGATATGGCAGCAACGAGGAAATACAGAATACGCTAATTTCTTCGTGATTATTTCATTTGTGCACTTTCTCTGAAAAAAATTGTACAAAATGCCACCAAAATTGGCTAATTTCACTCAATATAAACACGAAATTCAATGATTATGAAAAAACTTTGATCATATTTTCTCTAGATGGCGCCAAAACTCCCAAAATATATATGTTTTCAGTATTTATTTTTTGTTCAATAAAGGTTTAGTTAAATAAATAAATAAGACTGATTTGTAAGTAGAGTAAACCACTTACTTAGCCAAGTAAGCTTCTTGAATACGGGTGCTAGTTACACACCCGTAGCCCGTACGAACTACCTAATGTTTTTGTTTTAAACATTCGCAACAGGGAATAGCAATGGACCAACAAACTTTTATTACAAGCTCACAGATTTTCATTAAGGTTGTAGCCATGCTAGAATTAAGGCCTTTTCATATAATTTTTTTTCAGATGTAAAAAGCGAACGTGCAAGCAAACATGCAAGCTATTGTGTTGCGTGTTATATAAATTTTTTTTGCAATAAGACGGTTATCAGTTATGTTTTAATAACAATGTTTGAACGTACTCCAAGGAAAAACCAGGAATGATAAATCCAAAATGAGTTTCGTTTTTTTCATATTATTTAATGGATTTTTATTAAAATCGTCTACAGGGATTTCGAAGCGGTATCTTTTGTTACATACTGCAAGCTGCAAGTCGGTTCATAATTGTTTTCGCAAATTTTAGTCTTTCAACATATGTATGTGTAACATAATTAAATAAGTTATCGAAGACTAGCTGTTGCCTGCGGCGTTGCCCGCTTGGTAATGGTCCCCTCTGTGACCCTCTTTGTGTGAAAAATTTCATGAAAATCGGTTCAGCAGTTGTTGTGTGAAAGAGTAACACACAAACAAACAAACTTCAAAATAATAATTTTAGAAATAATTTTTTTATAGACAAACACCGTGTGTAAGGGTCCTTACATTTTAATAAAATGAACAGTTGTAGGCAAAACTTTTATTTTTTAAAAGCCGCTATTAGGTTTAGGTTATATGCCTTCCATGCGTAAACTTGGACAAAATGAAACGTTTACAATAGAATACTAGCTGCTGCCCGTGTCTTTGCCGAATATAAATGTTCATTTAGTATATACTCATATATATATATATATATATATATACATATATACTCATATACCATATACTCAACCAGCCGCCTGCTCCTGCTCATTTCGTTAGGCAAAAAAACGGTTCACGGTTGTCTCTTACTATTAAAACAGCGCTAAGATATTTACTGTCTTATTACATAAAAAGTATAAACTAAAAACCACTAACCTAAACTAAGAAGCTACGTAAACCTAAACTAAGGACATACATTTTACTTTTTCTTTACTTCTTAAATTTTTATTGTAATGTTTGGTAGTCCATAAAATATATTTTGGAATTTAATTCAATAAAAGCGAAATGCTAACCTTTTATTTACACTTTTCCATTCATTCAGTCATTGCTCAATTAATTTATTTTATTGTTCTCGGTATTAAACCTTTAAATAAGCTCTTGTGTATTACGAAACACCGATTTCTCGCAAAGGTAAAAACACGTGGGATGTTAGAATATTGGCGGACCCAGTTACATAATATTCTCACTTCATTTATTGAATAGTCTAGTTCAAATGATCTGAAACTTTATTATACCATCCTAAATCAATAAAGGAGTCTTTGCTATGTCATTATACCAGTTTGTCAAGATTTAAGGCTTAAATACGAGCGATACTCTGCAACTTTGTTAATTTGTAAACATAGACTATTTTTTACTACCAATTAATGTAATGGTCGTTCATTCATTCACAGTTTTTATACTTTATTAGACGGCGTTAGATGAAATTCTATTTTAAACACTACCGAATAATGTAATAATTTGTACTTTCTATAATGTAATTTGCCTTTTGGCTAAGGGATAACTCTGATGATGCTTATATACATGTTTGACTTTTGTAATATCGAAAAACACCACACGCAAGGAATTTTTAGGTATTATTAAGTAGGTAGTAAAATATTTATGTTATACGTAATACATCATTACATCTGAGCATACGCGCAATAACCAACGCAGCTTAGACAGTGCGGTTGCATTAATGTTAAAGCGATGTACTTTTTAAAAAATGATAATAATACACTCAGAATCGTTCATTCATAAAGCCTGTCCCCATCGGAATCGAAGCCAAGCTTCGCGGTTTCTTTATGGACTTAAGCATGTGCGCTAACCCTTTGACCAACGAGGCGTACATAATTCAAGTAAGTAAAAAGTAACTATCTTCAAGCCATATAACTGATGGTTAGGCAGAGGCACAACCGGGCACATATTCAATCCCGAGCAACATTTTTCTTATTAGAAAATTGGAAAAACATTTTATTTTTGTTGCCCGACTCGGGAATCGAACTCGGGATCTAATGAAATCAAGTCCAACACCTGAACCGCCAAACCACAGGTGCGAGAATTTATCAACTGTCAACAATTAGATGAAGATTGACATTAAATAAACAAGATGAACATTAAAAAAATTAAAGATTAATTTGCTACTTCCCTCTTGTTTAACAGGAAGTTGCAAATTAATAATTTTGGAGTTATACAAATACATAAGTCAAAACTCATATCACTCGTATTGGAATAAACTAAGCTCATTTGTAATATTACGAAATACCAATTTTAGTTGAACTCAGAGCGCGTGGGATCTGCGAATATTCGAGGACGCGGTTAAACAATACTCTCACTTCATTAGTTTAACAATCTGTTGAGGTCGATCTTCCGTTCTATTAAACCATCCTGAATCAATAAATAAGTCATCCAGAGTGTGCGATAATTTTTACGACACCGGTGATATTTATTTCTTATCTCATAACAAAAGGTTGTCCCGTAATCAAGATATCTTTCACATAGGTTTCAGCTGTTATTTATACAGTTTAAAATACGTTATAGCCTTTGCCATGACTTGCTTATAGATTACGTTCAGTTATTTACTAGAAATCTCAACGCTTTTGGTCTAAAATTTAGTTCACTTTAGCTTCCGTTAGAGGCACTGTTCATTTTTTTCAGGCGAATAATTTACAGAGACGCTAGCGAGTATAGCGATGTTAAGTCATGATAAGGGTTCAGAAGTTTGTTTAGGCTGCATTGGTTATGAGGTTAGTGTACACGCCCAGCTCTTCCGAGCATGTGTAAGGCTCAAGTTCAATTCTTGACGAAGACAGATATTTGTGCTATCGACATAGATATAGTACATTTTTGAGTCTGGCATTTATTGAATTTTATAGGTATTTTACAACTTCGTTGCCTGTCACCAAAATAAGCAACCGTACAATTTCTTTGTTTAAGGATTAGTAAAATTCGTCCAAATATATTAATTTATTTGGTTAAAAAAAAGTCAAAGTTGTTATTTTATGAACTTTTTCATATCTAAGACACAATATTTATCTGCCCTGACTCTATATTGGGGATCAGCTCTTCTGTTACTTTTATTTATTTCCATTCATAGTAATTTTGTGTCATTTTGTGGTTACACCAGAAACCAGTCCAAAGTCAACTTCCTTTAGTCTCTAGCATAGCCAAGTACCACTAACGTCTTAAACGTAATCAATCATCAAGTTTTAGCCATGATGATGCTGTATAAGCGAAACCGGTAGGCTATTTACAAAATAATAAATTAAAAGTGATATGTTAAACAGTACAAGTGTTCCTTTATTTAAAAATATGAAAATTTGGAAGTTTTACTAAGCGCCGACGATGGAAAATATCAAAGAATCCATCAAACACCAATTTTCTATCATCCGATATAAAGGTTGTTTAAAAATTCAAACTAAAACATTTTGGAATTCACAGCACGATTGAATAATTAATGAGTACGAAAGTTAAGCGAAGCAGCTCGTGGCACGAAGTTAGTTTGTTTCTATAGTTAAGCAACTTAACTGTTTGCGAGTCGAAACGTTTAGCGAATAATTAAAGTTGTCACTTATATATCGATTTCCTTTAACTCTAATACTTTTGACAGACTCCAAAAAAGGAGCAGGTTTTCAATTCGACTGCATATTTTTTTGTATACAGGGTGAGTTTGACATATCAGACTTCAAAGTTCCTTTTATAGTTTTTATAGGAAACAAGGGGTTAAATATTTAGCAGTTTTTAGCCCGCAATGTATAGCGAACAAAATATAATATGCATTAAGCCGCGCGTTGCGAGTTGTAGCCTGTAAGTGACGACGTAATACGTTTTTTTCATTACATTGCTGTTTTAGTAAAAATGTGTTATTTATTTGATATTAAATAAAAATCGAGTTGCGTTAAATAGTATTAATGAAATATTATTGAAATCAATAAAAAAATTCAAAATTTTTTAAAAAATTCAAGAAATTTCCGACGCAAAATTTCAACTACATAATATGGACAGAATCCATGGTTTCATTTTTCGTTACGCTGTCATTTACACAGTGTATTTCTTTCGCGATTACGAGTTATCAATAGCCATATATAATAGAATAGTCAATAACCGAGCTTGATATATATTTTTCGAAAGATAGGTTATAATTCCGAGATGGTCCAATACTAGTTTTATCACGATCCGATTAGCACTTTTTTGAACTTTAATTAATAGTGCATTTTTTCACTTATCAAGACAAGTGAAATATGTATGCTTAATAACTCAACAACTCAATAGTAACTCAACAACTACTAGAAGGATGTTGATGAAATATAATATGTAGGACTGTGGTGCAGTGGGATTATGGTTTATAGGAAAAACATTTACTATCTTTGAAAAAAAATATCATATTGCGATATGTAAGTGGTACCTAATAAAATAGAGCCGGTTTTTGCACTTTACTGTGCTTTTTATAATGTTAAAGGTAGTTTTAAACTGTTATTTAGTTTTAAATGTGGCTTGAAACTTTCATTTTGTTTGATGTGGCTCGACACTTTTATTTTGGCAAATGTGGTTTTACACTTTTATTTTGCTTAATGTGGTTCTACACTTATATTAAAGCGAAAACTTCTTTAGCGGCATTGCGCGCTTTTTTTGGAATGGGTAAAAAATTCCAAAATCGCGTCAGGACATGTGACCTGATCAAAAGTACGTAAGACAGCGCAGGGCGCTTGCGCGAATGTTCGTGTAGTCATGTTTGTGTAAGGTAGCGCAATAAATGAATATTGTATTCTGCAATATGAATATTGAGTATTATATTGTATACTTAGATACTGATTATTAAAGCAATTCGTGTAAAATTATTTCCTAACCATTCCAAAATATCAAAAATGCACAACGTTAATATTCAAGTTTTTTCTTGTTCTCTCCCGGAGTGTTGTTGTCGTTGTGTACCGTCGTTTTTTTGGTCAAATATGTTCATTATTATTTTGGTCAAATATGTTTCTGCCCTGTTTGTATAGATTTTTAATGAGATAAGACAGTATTCTACCTCTGGTTTTATTAGTAACCATTTTAACATTTGTACACTTCTTACTATTTTGCACGCGTCTAGGTTGATGGTCTATTCTAAACAAAAATACGGGCGAAAACAAATAAAAATATTTGAATGCAGTGAAAAACTACGCAGTTTCCGAAGAATAAATCCTTTGCACAATTGCAATAAACAAATGCATGGGTGTTAACGGTAAACGAAACTGACGTCGTTAAATGCACTGACCTATATTTTTAAATTCATCCAGACCGAGACTTGCAGGTGACTTCCTTAATGTCTTTTTACGGACCAATAAACGTGTTGCTACTTAACCGGATTACTTACCTAATTTACTGTTTTTTTTGCTTGGCTATATTTTACTCTCAATGGAAATAAAGAAACTAGGCGTATAAGATTGATATACGTTCGGCATGTCTGTGCGTGTGTCAGTGTTTGTATCTGTGACTGTGTGTGTGCGTGAGCGTGTGCGTATGCCTGTGTGTGTGTGTAAATGTGCGTGTTCGTGTGCGTGTGCATGTGCGTGATTAACTTTGATGCGGATTTTTTTTAAAAGCCGCTGTGATTGTAATTTTTCTTAGTGTAATGTAATGCAGGTTTTGCCCGGAAATATTGAAAACTGAAACGAAATCAGTATAATTAGGACTTATTGTTTAAAATACTAGTAACTTTTTCATGGATATATTTTTAAGGCTACTTTTAAATACAAACTAAGTATCTTCATGCCCTATCCCCGAAGAGGTAGGCATAGGCACAACCCGGGCACCCACGACTAGCCGAAAACACTATGTCCCATAATGTGATGGGTGGCAAGCGTATCTCCAACCGGGCACATATCCAATCCCGAGCAACATTTTTTTTATAAGAAAATTTGAAAATCAAATTTTCTTTTTGTTGCCCGATATTCGAACCTTATGCAGTCAAGTCCAACACCTGAACCGCTAGACCGTAAAAGTACGAGGATACGTAATTATTTATTGTACTACGGGTATTGTAAAATAAGATCTCATCATTTTAACGATGTTTGAAAATTTAATAAACAAAACACGAAAACGGACATTTTGATAATAACTGGTATCTATATTAAAACTATTCTATTTACCTACCTTACAATAATTTTAAATAAAAATAAACATTCAAGTTATTAAAGCGACCATTACTTGACGGTAGTAGGTATCTAAAAAAATAAAAGGCATTAACTTGAGTTTAGACTTTGACTATGACGTTAAATAAGTAAAATATAATTAGCGTGGAATAAACATTTTTTTTATTTTAAATAAATATAAAGAAATACGTTAGATATGTACTAGTATATTTAGAATATTCATTTCATATAATTAAAACATTATGTATATAGTCTATGAATCTTCAAACATTTCCAAAGCGGTTTGTTTCGGTTTATATTTTGTTAGAACGTAAAGCTTCTTATCTTCTTTTGCGTATTTGAAGAAATATGAAATCGTTACCGATCCTTCAGATGTTCTTTATAACTTTAAAGGTTCTTCTTTTCGTTAAGAAACGTAAAAAATATGCTAAAAAGGTATCATCACGCCCGTAGCCCCAAATTTTGCGGCAGAGATATACCACGACACCCACGACTACTCGAAGACACTTAGTTCTACATTGTGATAGGTGGCAAGGCTATGCCAACTGGGCACAATCAAATCTCAGCCAACATTATTTTTTATTAGAAAATTGATAAAAGCAACTTTGGTTTTTGTTGCTCGACCCTGCGATAAAACTCTGACATGACGTTCTTTGAAGACTTATGACTAATCTTGAATAATGTAAACTATCTAATCGCTTCTGTGGTCTAGCTGATCAGCTGTTGGACTTGACTATATGAGGCCCCGGGCTCATTTCCCGGGTCGGGCAACAAAAAGAAAATTAGGGTTTTACAATTTTCTAATAATAGCTAGGGATTAGATATGTGCCCGGTTGGTGAAAGGCTTACCACCTATCACATTGTGAGAATTAATGTCTTCGTCTAGGCGTGGGTGCTCTGGTTGTGTCTCTGATTCCTTCGGGGATATGGGCGTGAAGATACTTTTTTATTACGACGTAAAACACAAAGAAACAAACTCACTTTCGCAATTATGTTATTAGTATGTGTTATAACCAAATTGTTTTCATAAATCTGTATCTAAAAGTTAATTGGTTTTGTATAATCACGTTGCGTACGCAATTTATATGGTAATAGAGATTGATGACATATAATGTAATCCTGGGCTCAATTATAATTGCCTTGTATTTAACGGTTCATTAGCAAAAGTTAAGTCTATACACATATCAGTGCAGTGTCCGGGCTGTGTCAGGGATATACTCTTTCAGAGACCGGATATCGATATATAAAATATCGGATAGGTACCTTATCAGATCGGATCGGATATTGTGTACGAATTTGCTTACACACCTTAGTCCCAATACAAATATTAGCAGCAAGGTTACTACCTACAAATGTCCGAACACACCATATTCACACAGACATGTGAATCGACGGGGGCCCTAAGTGGTTTTCGCAGTGCTGTAGCACCAAGTATCGCATAAAGACGTGTTATCACGTCATTTGTTTCTTCAATCTTTCTCAAATGCCATGAGCGTAATTGTCCTTTATCGTTATTAATCAGAGCTATGAGTTTATCTCCTTTTATTTTTTGTAAACTTATCACTTACTAGTTGCCACTCGCGACTTTGCCGACATACTAAGTCATATTTGTAAGTAAGTAAGAAAGAAAGTAAATATATTCACGCCCATGATATGCATGCATGCTTGATGGTACCAATGGAGTCGTATCTTTGCTAGTCTAGGACACAATGTTAGTGAAAAACTAAACTACAATAACCACGATTTACGTGGAAAAAAACTTTATTATCCTGATATATTAGGAATACTTTTAGAAAAGAGTTCTAAATGAAAGCAGAATGACCATAACAATTGACGATTTGGTAGTGACATCAGATAAAACAATGTTAATTTTTTCGTAGAAGCTTATATACAACAACCGCAAAGTTTCTAAATCATCACGCTCTCTATGGGCGCATCCTAGGCTTGCGATATTATCAATACACATAATTATGACTTGGATTGAGTGTTGCTAGCTCTTAAAATGAGTTTTTAATGGAAAAGACTGGCATACGGGAAAGACAGTCAATTGGAAGACAATTACCGCTGCTCATGGACATCTGCAACACAGTTGCTGATGCGATGTCAGCTTCTTAAAACAAACCCTGCTCTAATATTATTATCTCAATATTTTCCCCTATTGACACATGTTTATAAAAGAAGCAATGAAGTAATATCGGGTTGCTTGTTACATAACAGCGCGTTATTTGGTATAAATCACCAATTTTATACGACGACAACACATTTTTTACAAACGACGTGAATAGACGTATTGAGCCTTCTACTTGATGTAAGAGTGTTTCCAAAAGATTGAAAAATCGTGAATGATTCAATAGGCGATTGTTCTATTCAGGGAGTTATTCAAGATGAATGACTTATTCATTTTCTTTTTACAATGTGGTAATATTTTAACGTCTATTTTGCCTTGTTTCGGCGTTGAAAGGTATTAACGTAGCCATATTTTTTTACAAACACATAAAATACGATTTACGGTAAGAGTGAGTGATTTTAAATTACAAAAATCTTACACAAGGGCTTTAGATTCTAGCATCTTGTTGGTAACCTTATTTGCCTTCCAATTCCATTTGTGTAAATCTCTATCTCTTCCCCTCCTTTCGGTCTGTTTGTTTGACTGTCTGTCTGTCTCTAATCTTTGCTGTTTTATATCTGATTTAAAGAGTACTGAAAATTTCTAAGATGGGTTAGTTTGTGTGAAAAAAGTAATGAATTTTTGAAGAAGCTAGGTAACCCGCTGACTATTCGAAAGGGACTTGACAATATTTTTAAATAGCGAAAATTTTAACTTTGTAGGGATAACATTATTTTAATACGAGAATTTAAAAAACACATTTGGTTTTATTTGCCCGACTCGGCGATCGAGCCCGGGGCTGCATAAAGTTAAGTCCAGTCAGGTGCGGGATCGAGATCGCTAGACCACAGAGGCTACAGAATGTTAAATATTATTTAAGTAAAGTAATAGGTTTATTACAACCTATTACTTTACTTAAGTGACATTACAATTACTTAAATAATATAACATTAAAGACCATTACCTTAAGGTCATTAAATATTGTTAAAAATTGAACAATTATTGTGTTCATTTTTAAATATTTAATATTATAGAGGCCATTTTTGAATCATTAAGTTTGTTTCATATAATAAATTTTCAACATTCGTTATTTCTTTATCCGTATCGCCAAAAGTTATATTTAAGATCTGTAAGACATTCGAGAAGTTTCTTACAGAAGTTCAATTAAACTTTACCGTATGTTCGCATCGACAAAACTCTCTATGATTCTGACAAATCAAATAACACTTCTATCCCTTTTGAGTATTGATTTCCGATAACACTTACATGATAGGTATTTTCTTAGTGGTAATTACTTAAACAAATTATCATATTTTGTCGAATTTCTGAATTTGTGTTTTGTGAGACCGCATTGGCAATAGGAAGATCAGAGAAAGAGTGGGATTGTAGAAAAGTGTTGTATAAAATACGTAAAGGCATGGCCGATAGTCCGCTTATGTGAATAACAGATCACAGCTGCTATGCAAATGATGTGAATGGTTGTAGGTACCCGGGGAAGCCTAAGTTAACATTTTACTACCAAATTAATAGGGTATTATCCAAGGGTGGTATCTAATATCTCCAAAAGCAGAATAATAAAGGCAAAGGAACCAAGGTAGGTCAGTCTATCCCGCAAAGGACTCAGTTGAATGATGAACGTTTAAGTTGTTTCGTGTGTCATGATTTAATAATTTAAGAGATTCTTAAAAATACGTTAATTGCAGATTTTAGTTATTTTTATAGCAACATCTGTATGGTATCAATGCGTTAGCATCTGTAGTAGTCTATGTTAACCAGTAACAAAACAAATTAAAGTTGTATGAGGAGTTTTGGCGCCATCGAGAGAAAATATGATGATAGTTTTGAGTGAAATTAGTAGATTTTTGTCGCATGTTGTACAATTTTGTTTAAAATTGTACAAGTGAAAAATTCACGAAGAAATTGTTGTGTTTTGTATTTCCTCGTTGGCACCAAATCTCATTAAATTACCTTGAGTGAGCCTGCCGCTTTAGTTAAAACCCTGACATGACTTACTTTATTTATTTATTTATTTATTTAATTTTATGCACAACTAAGTACAAAGGTTACACTTAACGCTATATAGCATTCTATACTAGTTAACCTCTAACAGTTTAGAAACTT